>CAHIKZ030000129.1:1442500-1530000 GCA_903632075.3 Acanthosepion pharaonis | reverse complement strand
TTTTTTTTTAACTGAATATATGGATTTTTATATATGTACGTATCTAGTAATGAGGACATTTTTTTGATTTTGATTTTTTTAACACGGATTGCACATTTTGGCCGTGTTCGTAGCTGATGTAATTGAGATTTGAGTTTTTCTTTTTATTATGAATTTAATTATTTTTAGCCATTTTTAACATGTGGCTGAGGCTGTTATAGTTGTATTTTCTACGAGTATGTTGCGGTTGAAATTTGATAGGTTTCCGTGTGTGTTTAAATGAGTCCTAATTGAACTATGGTCAGAGAGATATAGCGTGTGTCTTCTTTATCGATTGCCCTCGCTTATTACTTTATTCTGGTTGCAACTGCCCCTAGATTAGTCGTAGAGCACTTTTACCTTACAATAATCACAGGAACCCCAATGTGCAAGAGTCTAATTTTAACTACTCGTTCAAAAAAATATCAACACCGAGTTAACAACTTGAAAACATAAAGTGGGCTATTAAACAAATGAAACGGAAGGTATTTTCTTTTGTTAACGCGGAAACAAATAAAGTATCAATAAATGATTTGAGCCTTAAGACAAAAACAAAGGCCTCATCTCAAGCAGAATGAATTGATATGGTTTGATGAAGATGTATTTGACTTTCTTTTTTTTTTCTTTTTTTTAGTGAGCTTCATCCTGTACAAAGCCAGGGAGCCACTCGAGGTGGGTTACAGAGTAAGAGTCACAGTTTATGCCGATATCTGGTGAATATAACTGTTAAACTTTGAATTTAACAACTTAAGATTATAGTGATCGGGGTGGCATCGTCTTGGAAGTAGTTTCCACAGAGCTCAACTGGAGACGAATCTCCAAATAATTGCCAAAGCAAGGTTATTTACCTTACCGCTCCCCCCCCCACACACACACCGAGAGGAAGGATGTGGCAAAAGGCCGTTTTTAATGCGGGTTTAAAATCGAGCCCATGAGCTCTGGCAAAAATTCCTCGTAGACCCCGTAAAAACGGGGTCGGATAGCTGTCTACCTCCCCAGACGAAACTCTGCCCTTCGGCATAGCTGCGTCTGGGTTCCTCTCCGCCCGAAGACAGAGAGTTCGACCAGCTTAACTGGAGACGATTCTCCAACTAATTACCGAAGCAAGGCCCCCAGGTATATCCCGTGCTCACCATATATCGCTACTGATATAGTCAGTCCACATAGGTGATAGGGATTGTGGGACATTTTTTTACAACATTAAAGCATATGAAACGAAATCTTGTTGCTCAAATACAGCCAATTCAAATTACATGACCGACAGCAGCGAAAGAAACTAACATCAAATTTTCCGGAAAAATGCTTTAAAATAAACAAACCGAAAATCAAAAAATGATTAGAAAATTTTAAAAAGTAAATACAGACCTCTCATCAACGGACTAATACGGGAAGGGGTGGCCCGTTAAAGCAGATTGTCCATAGATGGGAAGGGACTATTTTTGAGTTATAAAACCACTATAGTTTGTAGTTATGATCATAATGTATAAATATACTATAAACATGTATATATGACATAAGTAAATATATACTTAATATAGATATATTAATCAAAATAGCAAAAATAATAGATTTCTCACGGCTACTTTCTCACGAACGCGCTAATGTATCATACTTTCCGTCTTTGTTTAGAGCTGAAAGGCCAGCTACCGCTGCCAAGCGGTCACTATAAGAACTAATACGACTCGTTCCGCAAAGCCCTCAAATTTTGAAATACATCGCTGATGATTTTGGAAGTTATTTTTTGTTTTTTTTTTTTTCTTTTCTTGCAGATTTTTTTATTTTTATTTTGCTTGCAGATTTTGTCCGTTGCATCTGAAGTCCGTTGATGAGGGTCCCGTAGATGAGAGGTTTGTCTGTAAATTTATTTTTTTAACAAACGTGCATGCACACACACACACACACACACACACACACACACATGCACACGTTAAAAAAAATTATTTTCCTTTATTCGTCTTTACTTCTATTTCATTTTTACCTAAATGCACAATTATATATATGGAGGGGGGTGTAAATGTATAGCAAGATCATGTAATTCCCTTCGTTAAGGTCTCAAATCAAAGTCCCCGGTTTAAAATAGTTGCATATTGCCTATTCATGCCGATCCTCGATTAAAGTCACGATTCCTAATGCTGATTCTTCAAGGTAGACAGACATTTCTCCCTTAAAGGAAAATGTCAACCCTCCTCCTTGTATTTGACCTTGCAAAAGACTAAACCAAACTGAGAATATGTCAATATATTGTAAAATGTTAATAATGTATCTCGTAAAATGACTGCTTGTTTATTTATGTGTGTACGTGCGTTTGGTACTTGTTTGACACAAAGAACGTTTAACCTTGCTATCAACTAACAGATAACTAATGTCGGCTTCGTATTTAAATGTTTATCAAGCAAAAAATATATGCGCTTTAAAGCATATAACTGCTTATCGTGATAAGATATGAGATATATGTATATATATATTCTAAAAAAGATGTTTTTATTCCTATTTTCTTCTTACGTTTTTATTTCGGATTTCTCGTATTCGCAGACCAATCGAGTAATAAATAAAAAATTCAAATAAAATGTACCCACTATAATAACGTTTAAAATATTATTATTATTATTATTATTATAAGAGATTATAATAAAATCTTGTTGAAATCGCTACACAGAAGTTTCCAGGTTTCGATACTTTGATTGTACTTAGGTATTTAAACGTGAAAGCTTTTGTGTATCGATTTCAATATTTTTTTTTTATTGTAATTTCTTATAATAATATATTGCTCTACTTTGTATTGAGCACTTTTTTAAAAGTAAATACTACGAACAGTGTAATTTTAATCCATCTGTTCTTTCTCTCCTTTATATATATATATATATATATATATATATATATATATAAAAGAAATATGTTGTAGTGGTTCCAACGAGAGAAAAGTATGTATATTAAAAAGAAGAGGGGTCCCGCAAACGTTTTTGGTTGTAATGTGGATTTATTGAGAAAAAATATTATACTTTGTTTTACATAATTTCACGACACGTGTTTCTGGTCTGGTCTCGCAACCGTCTTCAGGTGAAAGTGGAGACGTGTCGTGAAATTATGTAAAACAAAGTATAATATTTTTTCTCAATAAATCCACATTACAACCAAAAAACGTTTGCGGCACCCCTCTTCTTTTTTATATATATATATATATATATATATATATATATATATATAAAGTATATAATTGGTATATACGGAATGAATTCCAATAACCAACAATTACTATTCTTAAAAGAGTGCTCAATACAAAGTAGAGCAGATATAATTATTTTTTATAAAAAATTATAACATAAGTATGTTATAAGATCACTACAAAAATAGCCATTTTGTTTCAACACATTCTGTGTCTTCTCAAGTGATGATGTTGAAAATAAAATAAATGGTTTTAAAAAGTTTCAGATTAATTAACGATCCTACACTAGGGGGAGCATTGTTACAAAAGCTAGAATAACCAATCAAAAACGAAGTATAGAAAGATTCAAAAAAAGCTTGACAACGAAATCCTGCTATAATAGCTATTCAGATCTTTAAATACGTGTAATATTAAAAATAATTTATACTAACTAATAATTATAAAATCATATGATAAAATTTAATATTAAAATTAAAAATTGGTAATTTCAAAATCCAAATTTAATCACTATTAAGTTTAAAAACTACAAAATTATTGAGAAAAGAAAAATATATATGTTTATTCAATTCATTTCTTCATTGAAATTATGTTCGACAAGGACGCTACAATATATCCGGTCATTTGATAATACATGTATATATATTTTTTTTTTTTCCTTTCATTTGTTTTTATTTTAAAGTTTGTGGATGTGGTCTTAAACTCACGCGTCAAGACAACAAAAACACAATCAGATTATAATACATAAGCACCCAGACATAATTAGATATACACACACACACACACACACACACACACACAAACACACACACACATACATACACACTAAAAAAAAAAAAAGGAGGAGGTGGTGGGGAAAAAACATGAACATCTCTACAGCCCTTTATGAAAAAAGGGAGACGTGGAAACTAACACTAATACACACACACAGTGAATACACTCTACATACACATAGACACCGATAGATACACATACATACATCCACAGACAATGACAGACAATGAGAAATCACAACCAATAAATATTTCAGACTTAAATAAATGCTAACCACTTATTGAATTATAACTTAAGGGAGCAAATATACAAAGATAAAAATGGTTAAAAATAATATTATTTAATATATTAAAACGAAAATTCTAAAACCATAAATATCAATAAAAATATATATTAATCATATAAGTTGATAATAGTTTCATTATATATTAGGCAAGGAAAAACAGTATACAGAAACACACAACTATATACATATATATATATATATATATATATATATATATATATATATATATATATATATATATATATATACACGGGAAAAAAACAAATTAACACACATAAATATACACTCATACATACATATACATATATATTTACATACAGAAATGCATACAAATAAATATATAAACATAAACATATACGCACATATACATATCTATGATAACAAGTACACATGCACGCACATATACATATAAACCTAAATACACCCACATATATACACACAAACTTTTATGCACACATACTTACATATATAAAAAACAGTCATGATATACCAAAGTTTCCATACCCCCACAGAAGACACAGAATGTGTTGAAACAAAATGGCTATTTTTGTAGTGATCTTATAACATACTTATGTTATAATTTTTTATAAAAAATAATTATATATATATATATATATAAGGATGAGTGTGTGAATAAAGACAAAGGAAAACTATTCATTACGAACGACTTTCGTCCTCTGATGGATTTTAGCATGGCAAATGTAGGATTTTATTTTGCAATATGTGCGGTGTCGTGCAATGAGAATCTTTTTTTTTTTTTTATAGAAAATATAGATTTGCATGAGAATTTTTAATCAGAAATATGTCCTTGTGTAAGGATTTTTTTAGAGGAACTATGGATTTGTACAAGAAACTTTAAAAAATATTTAGCTGGATCGTCTTTTATTCCAATTTTTATACAGAAAAATAAATATGGTTTGTATCTGTCTATATTTTTGAGATGAGGTATTATGTACACTATTTATATTATTCGGACTATCGTCCACATCTTTGTTGCCATATTTATCACAATGTGGTTGGAATGTCGAACTGAACCCTTTATTTTGCTCGCTTGGGGGAGACTGTTCTAGTTCCACGAGCCATGTATAATGGATGTCAGTTATCTCCTGTTAATTCCCCTCTCAAAGTTCTCCACTGTCTTAACCAGGTATTGAACACTTTTTTTTGTCTGCGGGCGTAGGTTAGGCAATACAGTTCTCGAAGTGAATAGGTAGATGTGGTGGATATAACATGTGTTTCATGGGAAATGTCTGCCCCCTCAGAACAAAGATTGACATTCCAAAGTTCAACAGACACCCAAGAGAGTCCGGGGAATAAAGCAGAAGAGATTTTTGGATAAAATATACACCAAATGCAAGAAATTAGCCCTAATTTTTTTTAAAAAATAAATTAATTTTATTAGATTTATAATGCTTTTGTGATATTTTGGATATCGTTTAATTTGTGTTGGTGATGGTGGTTCTAATTATTGGTTCTAATTATCTCATTGGGTTTCTGTTGTGTACATATTCCCTTCTGGTTCCCAACAATAGACCTAAACTCACAAATGGCTTCATGACATTTTCCACTGATCATGTTTTTTTTTAAAAAAAAACCTAAGATCACACACATTTTACATCGATAAAGCCCTTCATATTATGTCAGCTGTATTGTGAGTACAATTTTTTGTATTTATTTAAGGCATGAGATATCGGAATCTTTTACAATCAATCCGATGACTCCAACTGTAAATATTGATGTCTTCATATACCAAATCTTTTAGATTTCTACTTCAAGATATATTTTTGAAGATCTTCAAAGATCCATTACAATCTGGAGGGACTGTCATGTCAATAAAAAAAAGTACGTTTTGTTTTTGTGGTCTTTGATCATAACGTCTGGGTGATTGTGGTCTTTGATCACAATATCTGGGTGATTAGCTTTGATTTTCCTGTCTTATGTGTATTGTAAAGTCCCATAAAATTGTAACATGTCCTATTTCTACAACCGGGTTTGGGTAACGATCATATCAGTTTCTTGCAGTTTCCTTCCCGTAAAAGTTGCAGATTTTCCAGTGCAGATATTGACCTACTCTATCATGCAAGTCGTTTATTATTATTATTATTATTATTATTATTATTATTATTATACAGATTCTTAACCGAAACCGTTGGAACCAGACAATTTTCGGATTTCAGAATGTTTTTAAAACTATGATCTGGAATTGGAATGAAGACAGTGATGGCGCTTATTCTGAATCTACCATAAAAACTCACAATGTGGAATGAATAAAAACTAAACATGTTAAATACCTCGATGTTTCGATCAGTTCTGACAAATTTAGTGTAGAAGGCAAGCATGAGAAAACATATAAACCTTTATACATCAGAAAAATTTTAAGTAAATCTATGATAAAGTGGAAAAACCTTTCGTGTGACGCGTTTTGTCATTTAGGACTTCATTGGACGAAAATGATGTTTATGTTGATGTGGTTAGACATACGCATGAATGAGAGGGGTTAGTTTCTTTTTCTTTTTATCGCTTTTGTTAGTAAATATCCCATATTGGGATAAAAGATCTACCCAGAAAGGTGAAACACTGTAAGAGACAGGACGTAAATTTTTTGTGGATGTTCTAGTGATTAAAGCACTTTCTGTACATCTTCGTTGTAGTAAATTACTTTCTATTTAATCAAAGTAGCATTTTTTAAATCAAAATTATGGCCAGACTCATTAAGTTGAGCAACTAATGCATTTAGTGTGTTGCTTTGTAAAAGATGTCTTTTGCGTTCCAAGGAAATATAGTACATAAGGAAACTGGACTTAGGTTCTGCTGGGAGTACATTTTGTTCAACACCACAAAATGGTACAAAAACAAAATATTAACCTAAATATTCTAGACATGTTCTTAAATCGCTTCACCAGAACTAGAATCTTGTATGGATATCATTCTTAACGTTCAAATCTTTCAGAAATGTCTAAATCAGTTAAGGGTGAATTGCAGTTCGCGGGCCACATGCGACCTATATGGGCTTCTGAATGGCACGCTTAATTTACTGAGGAAAATAACGTTTATTAAAATTGTGTGTTTTGTTTCATTCTCACTTGTTCCCTCGCATTCTCTCTCATGCAGATAGGTTGAGAGACGCTGGTGTCAAAGGGAAATAACTGGTGTTAAAGGAAAATGCCTGAGTAATCACCCTTTCTTATTTATGCCTGTTGCGTTATGGGAAAAGTTCTACTAAACCGCATATATAACAACGATTAAGTATGTTTCTTGAATTTTATAACCTTTCATTGACGGTAACGTTCTTAGCATTTTAAACCAGTGGCGATTTTCATTAAGGAAAATCATACGTGTAAAAATATTTGCCTTAGAAACGAGAAATGTTTATAATTTCTTTTCTTTGCTAAAGAGTTTTTTCTTTTACAAAGATAGTTTTGTATTTTCAAATGAATAAATAAGAAACAAATCACAAAGTGATCAGTCATGATATTATACGAAATCTTCAGTTTTTTATATTGGAGAAACAATCTTTTCTTCAAATGAAAAATATCAACTTTTTCCCCATTTCTAAGGAGGATGTTTACTCGTATGATCTTCTGTAGGGAAAATGGCCGTTTTACTTTTAACGAAAAGTTACTTTGAAATTTTTTTATTAGTGCGACCCGCTTTATGATGAGCTATATCTCATGCGACCCACTGGTCAGAAAGGGTTGCCCATGCCTGATCTAAACTATCAACTATATGCAACCGTTTCCTAAGATGAATGAAAAAAAATGACTTCAAGTGAATGAACCCTGTTAAAGAAGAGTTTCCTTCATCAAATCTCATAGACTGGCCTGGCACTAGTTTGTGAATCTGTAGAATCATAAACAAGAAGACTGTACCAAATAACAAAAAAAAAAAACACATCGCTTGAAAATTCTCAACAGCAGCAACAACTAAAACGGATATCACGTAAGTCTGTATTTGGCGACCAGGGCGAAGGACTACCTCATATCAACCCTAACTCCTCTGAAGGACTGAGTGCAAAATCTATTCTGATAGGATCTGGAGTTAGACACATACTACATGTGTATATATACTTATATCTTGTAGGTGAGTACTTATTATTATAGATATATACTTAATGCAACAAGCGTTAATATAAAAATCCTTTGTGTGGGCTTCAAAACAATGACGAATAAAACAAGTATGTCAAATAAGAAAAATGTAGACAAAACAAAGAGAAAAAGAATTCAGAAATTAGGACATATGAGGTAACACCTGGATGTTTTAGTATGATTCATAATGACTTTTTTTTCTTCTCTTCCTTTGTATATATTAAAGTAAGTAAATATAAAACTGAACAGAAACGAAACTTTGTTCAAAAGACTTTCAAAAGTGAAATCGGTTGGGGACTTGGTCGATATCTTTGAAAGCAATGGCTGTCTGAAATTTTCAAATGGAATTATGAAAATTATGATGTTCGTCGCTTTTATCACATTGTTTTGACATAAGTGTAACGATAAAAAAAATCATTTTGTCAATAATTTAAATCACATCTTACATTTCTTATCATTATTCAGTATACCATTTGATTACATATTAATATTCATTTATGCCATTTAACGATATATTATTATTCATTATGTTATTGTACCGTTTAACGATATTTTAATTATTATTCATTATATCATTATACCATTTTCCGTTTGACCATATATTAATTGAATTTCATTATACCATTTTCCATTTGACTATATATTAAATGAATTTCATTATACCATTTTTCATTTGACATATATTAAGTGAATTTCATTATACCATTTTACGTTTGACCATATATTAATTGAATTTCATTATACCATTTTACATTTAACCATATATTAATTGAATTTCATTATACCATTTTACATTTAACCATATATTAATTGAATTTCATTATACCATTTTTCATTTGACTACATATTAATTATTTATTCTACCATTATACCATTTGATTGCACAGCATGTTATTAAGTTATTATTTTAATACCGGAGCGTAATTATAATTTCGATTTTGAAATATTTATTTAAAATCGAGAATATATAAATCTAAAGTTTTGTAATAAAAATATCAATAACATGGCGTAGAACTAAGGTTTTTTGATCTTTTTTACGGCTTATCAGCAGGTTATTTGAAACTTATGACAATAGGAAATAGCTACTGAGATGTAACAACATTGCAGAGATTTTAGGATTGTAGAGTGAATATACCAAATAAAGTTGTTTTCTTTGTGAATGGGACAGCCGCGACCGAAGTTCTTATTACATCAAGAGAAGCTAGCCACGACGGAACCTGGCTGAAAAAAATATTCGGCATCCACTACGAGTTGAGTAAAAGAAAATTCTGTTGGCATCTCTTCACATCAATCTTAGTCTTGGGAAAAATTTCGTGTAGGCTATGGACAAAACAAAAGCAGCATTCAAGTATGTGCAGAATAAATTTCTCAGGATAAGTGAAGCAAAGATAGAAGAGGGCATCCTTTTTGGTCCTCAGATTCTTTTGAAAGAAATGTTTGACAGAGTAAGACGGGAAATGGGAACAAACTGAATGGAAATCTGGGTAATGAAAAAGCAGAAAATGACAGAAAACTGATGGCAGACCACTTGAAGGCAAACATCTTGTCTGTAACATATCGTTAAATATCCACTTCTTCCCCCAAACTGTTGTGCTGTGAGTGACGAGCGTGGCTATCGATTTCATCAAGACATTGCAGCAATGGAGAAACAGTATAAGGGCAGGTAGAATCCATCAATACTAGTTGATTATTGCTGAACTGTGACCAGAGATGTTACTTCTGGAGTTTATAAAATAAAGACAAAACTAAAAAGCGACCTGTTGTTGCTGAATAACTACGCATATGTACACTTCTGAGGAGTTTTCCGGTTTTATTTTATTCAATAAAACACATATATTGCCGTCTTGATGTGTATGCGTATTGCTCAGATAACTGACATAGAATAGAACAGCGAAACAAATTTTGCAAAGCAACATTGTTTTATTTGGAAATAGCCATTGTATTGGTATGTAGACATAACTGACTAAATATCTAGAGCAAATCATCTAATTTGATGGTCATTTCCAAATTCAGCATCCCAAAATATATAAGAATTGGCACATTTTATGTCTGAAGTAGTCAACTTATGAAACATTGGAGACCAATGGAATGATCAGTCCATCTGAATCTCAATCATGTTTTGCTTTTTGTTGTTGTTTTTTGTTTGTTAAGCATTTCATATCAAACAAGGCGGGAGTGCCACTAGTACGCAAGGAGTTACAGAGGGTGAGAGCAAGAGTAAAGAGGCATGTTTGAGGAAAGGATAAAGAGAAGGAAAGGGAACAGGATCAAGGCTTCAGAAGATGTCGGTTGACATTACACTTGACTATTTGAAGATTATAGATATCAGGGAAGCAAGTAAGAGGAAGGGAGTTCTACTAATGGGAAGTGTGAGAGAAGAAGCTGTTGGAGTAGAAGAGATAGCTACATTTAACCGTTTTGACAGTGAAAAGTGTGGAACCAAGATTCAAGGCTAGTAGTACGCTTAAATTCATTCACTCAGGTAACCAGCGAAAGTAGCTCGTCGGAGCAGTTGCTGTGAAAATACTTGTTGAAGAGACAAGCTACGGATTTTGTCGAGGACCGGGAGATGTACAGCGGGGGCACCAGACCATATATGGCAGCAGTATTCCATGCAAGGACGGATAATTGATTTATAGGTTTGAAGAATGGACTCGGGTGAGAAAAACTTTCTGGCACGACACAGTGAACCAACAATCCTTGCGGTAGATGAGGTTACTGATTCAATGTATTCGTTCCACTTCAGGTCAGCGGAGAGCGTGAGACAAAGCAGGCTCAGAGAGGAGTTCTCGTGGAGTCGGACATCAGCCATTCTGATGATATATAAAAGTGAACATAGAAGTCAACACTTAGAGGTGACAGTGTGTTTCATGCTAGACGCAATCGTCATTGCGTCTAGCATGAAATACTGTCGCCTCTAAGTGTTCACTTCTATGTTCACTTTTATATTTACACACGCTCTATCTCTGATACTGAGCACTTTATCCCATAAATATAGCACACCTTAAGACTATATTTCTTCACACACACACACATATATATATATATATATATATATATATATATATATATATATATATATATATATATATATGAGGCTCAAACACTAATATTCCACGGTAGTGGTCAATATATATATATATATATATATATATATATATATATATATATATATATATATGGTCAATTGGTGATACCTCCTGACGAGTGGACGGAGTTATTCCTGGAGGGTCCGTCTACGAAACTCTGGAGTCGGGATGCTGAAGTGACGAACCTTTTACTTTTATGGACCGAGCGTGTGAGCAACGATGACATCTTAGAGAGGTTGCAAACAAGGAGGAGGCTTATGCTTAACTTCAGGAAGAGGACAGCTGAAGTTTCTGGGACACATAATGAGGAAGGAGGGCCTGGAAAATCTGATACTCACAGGTTGAATAGAGGGAAAGAGAGACAAGGGAAGGCAACGCGTGATATACCTGGCGGCCTTAAGCAAGTGGATGACAGAACGTGTTCTGGGGGAGGAAGCAGGGGGAAGAAACTTGTTGAGAGCTGCAAGGGATAGAGGGAGGTGGAGAGCCATGATCGTTTACGTCCTGAAAAATCATGACACATGAAAAGAAAGTGGGAACCCGGGTGTATGCATATTCATTACACCACTTTCTTTTTTGGTGGTGTCAGCCATAAATACAGACTGATGTGGATGTACATGGACTACGCCTATGGACTACCACTACGATGAGGACCAGTCCATTACGGTTACCTGCTACATTGTCCTATCCGGTTACAGTAGCCCAAAACCACTTTGCCACTTCGAACAAATATATCCCTTTCCGGGATATAGCAGAAAGAAAAAAAGATTTGTATGTGTATGATAAAGTTTATATTTTGATTTTCTTGTTTTTTTTATAAAGTTTTCTCCTTTCATTCTTAATGATAGCCTTTTTTTTCATAGTTTATTAATATCTACAAATATAATAAAGTCATATGAAACAGAAATGTCTGATAGATTAATTAACACCTTAAAATATATTTCCGGGTATGTCTAGTTAGCACCTTTCCTGAAAATTATTTAAACAGAAATTAGAAGAAAAACGCAATAGCCAAACATCTGGTTCATTTCTATTCTTTAATATGGTGAAAAATTAGTGAAATATGTTCGACATCGATAATTTAATGGATAATATGATACAAATTTTCAAGAAAAAAATTACATACTCGTATTATAGGGATGTAATTTATTCCCTGTTTTTAGTTTCAGAAACACGGGGTTGTATTATGCGCAAGTCGTGGGTACTAGCTGTATTCGTAGGCCCACTCGAAACGGAATATAACACAAGGCCGAGTTAAATGTCATTTTCTTACCCACCACCACCACCATAGACGAAAAGGTGTAAGCCTCTCTCTTTCCTATCTCTATGGAAAATGTTCTGATGAATATCATTCCTTAGTTCCACCATTTCACACCTAAGAGCCACCATGCCACGCACACTGGGACGAATCAGCCCCATTCCTTTCGTATTCCATTAGTAAGGAGGAAGATTCATCTAAAAACCGCTGGTTTGTGAAACAGGCTACCGAGAGGATACTTCCCGATCACTGCAATCTTAACCTCTTCAAGTTTACGTTTGACCGTTATCTTTCTTCTATAATCTCATAAACTACTTTTCTTACCGCCTTTTACGTTCATTCAACCTCATTCAGTAACCCTCTACCTTGAGTGGCACTTGGTCTTTGTATTGGGTGAGCAATTATTTAAAAAAAAAACTGTGCGTGTCTTACGCGTATACGGGCGCTAGAGTTTCACTGAAATCACAGTAAGCAGAAATTTTAAAAAGAAATACTTTTGACTCTTGGAGTAATTTACATTTATTATTTAAGATACTAAAGGTTCTTTTATTTTGTTTTCTTTGAACTTGCAGTATTTTAATTTTATCATTATTTTAAAAAAAATGTTTTTCTCAATACGAAGTGTCATTATTAAAAATTTCAACACTAAATTAATTTTTTTTTTTTCTTTTGTGATATTGTTCTTCATAACAATGAAAATATTGAGCATATATTTAATTTTTTAATGTATTTAAAAAAAATATGATGAATTTTAATTACGGTCCATCATAGAGTACAAAAATCTAAATTTTTTCACTACTTAATTGATGAAAAATATTATTTATTAAAAATGTTATATAAAGTTCATGTCATAATTAAATTCAGTAATCTTAATTTGATATTTTTCAACTGTTTTTTTTTAAATAACCAACAAAAATGTAAGAGAAGACTAAATCTATTTTCTTCTACATTTTTGCACTTTAGTAGAACAGTATTAAACTGTGAAACTCACTAGAAAATGTCATGAATTTTGTCAAGTCAATTTTTTTTCTGTAACAATGAACGTAATGATTATAACAATTATTTTTATGAATATTTTGTTCTGTTTTAACTTTTTCATAAAATGTATGCTGGTTTTTAATTTTACGGGCCGTCGTATATAGACAAAATATTTAAACTTTTTGTACTACAAAATTAATAAAGAATTTTGTCACTTAAATTGATGTCATAAATTCAATAAATTTAACTTAATATTTTACCACTGTTCTTAGAAATATAGCGTTAAAAACTTGTATTTTATTAAGATGCAAGGCGATTCGGATTAACATGTAATTTAAATGACTTTAAAGCAACATTATCCTCTGTTGGTATTCATTTTAAATTCCTACTTCAATCCATATTTAATTTTCCGAACAGTAAAATTTCCATGTATGAATCATAAATTTCTACTTCCCGGAGTTTTCTAATCTACACATTAGCTTCTAAAAGATGACAGATGCTCATATTCATACAAACCTTGCTGAAATTGTATAACAGGCAATGCAACAAGAAATGAACTTTTTTTTATATTTCTATAGATTAAACAATCCAGACCACGAATGTAATATATATATATATATATATATATATATATATATATATATATTACATCGAAAACATGTCAAAATCGCTACACAATTGCAGTCGTGTTTCGATGCGTATCAATGCACCCTCACCAGGCGATCCTAATATTGTTCTACTCTGTATTGAGCTCTCTTTTAAATTAAATTCTACAAACGTGTGGGAATTGTATTCTATTCGTTCTCATCTTATCTGATATATATATATATATATATATATATATATATATATATATATATATATATATATATATATATAATAAATCCTAAAGAGCCAGAAAAACTTACCTAGATTTCATCTAAACGGATCTTCAGGGTGATCTGACTTTTTTCTTTGGACTAAAAACTTAAGGCACTGGACGATTTGTTTCGCCCTGTTTCTAGTCCTTTCATGTTTTTTTTTTTTTTTTCCTCAGGTACCAATTTGTTTTGATATACTGCTATCCGAGGTTTTTACCAATCGGGTATTACTATTAGTATAATATATATATATATATATATATATATATATATATATATATATATATATATATATATATAATTTCATTTATAGTTATTAGGTGGTCCAGTTTTCTATGTATATTCATTATAAATTGATCTCTTGGCAAACCAAAATATGTTCATACCATGTGATTTGTTTTTTTGTTTTTTTTTTTTTTTGTTTTTTTTAAATATCAGAATCTGGGCTGATTAATTAGTAGTAGAAAAAGACACTACAGATTACAATTTTTAATTTTTTTTTCTCTTAACTTTAAGAAATTACGTGGTATTAGCATATTTTTGTATTGGCTCCTCTAAGGTGATCAACTGGCAATGAATTCACAGTGCAAACCAGGCTCCTCTTATTGATTTTATAATTTTTTTTTCATGTTCTGTAGTGCTTAATCGGCCATAATTTCTCAAAGTGTGGATATTTGCTGGATGAAATAACATGCAAGACATTTAATAAGTTTCTAGAACTTAAAACTAGGATCTTGAAAGATATTAAAATGTCACTTTTATATATAGAAGGTTTATGTTACAAGAAAAGATTGTCTATCAGAAGAAATATTTATCATAAAACTTTCAATTTTTAAAAATACGGAAGAGTTTTGAAAAAAAATAGATTGTTGTAATTAAAAAAATTTCCATTGCATACTGCAGTTCAGTTTTATAATGTTTGGTGTTGTTAAATTGAAAACTTACAGGAATTATTTAAGAAAAGTTATTGTTAGTTTCTGAAATGCATCATTTCAATAAAAAAAGAAAAAAAATCATTATATTATGTTAAATATATTTTTTTAAATTATTTCTTTTTTTTATTCTACTGAAGAAATTCAAGAACCAGTGCCAAACGTTTCGAAATTATCTTAAAATTTTATTTATAAGATAAAAAATGTTTATAGAGTTCCTTTGAACAATTCCTATTAAAACTATTCAAGCAATATTAAAAATACATAGTTTTTTTTTTTAAGTTTTAAATCTATGTTCATGAATTTTATTCAAAACATTACAGACATTCAGAAAAATATTTACGGTGTAATTTTTATTATTAATTTTCCATCTTTTTTACATATAATGAATTAACGCTAAATTATCTTGTTAATTTTGTGTTCCTGTTAATGTAAATTGATTTTAATTATTAAAATTGTTTATTAATAATGTCTGTTATCATAGTTAAAAAATATTTTCTTCGACTTCTGTAAAACAAAAGCAGGCACTTGTAGATATGACAAAAAAATCTATAAAATTTATAAAAATGTATCAAAATTATTGCTTATCTGAGATTCAGTATGTTTTTTTTTTGCAAATATTTTCAGACATTTTCTGATAAACGATTTGGTCATATGTTGAACGTGCTTTCTGATTATATTATACAACTATGTTTTCTACGCGTTTATTCAATTAAATATTTTTTTTAAAATGACTCATTATTTCTGCAATATCATCTAAAATTTTATTAATTTTTGGTGAATAAAGACATTTGTTTGTGCATTGTGTTTGTAGAGGAGGTTAGTTTTGTTTGTTGTTTTTTTTCTCTTGTACATTCACATTAATGAAAGTACGTCTATAAGTGTTATAGTTGTAAGGTGCTTCCTAATAATGGGTATAGTTGCTAATTTACTAATTACTGGATTTTACTAACAAGTTTCTTGCCAAAAAAACGTTCTCAGAAATTGTTATTTAGCAGTAATTTACATCCCCACATGTTCCTCTACGGTTTAAGATTTTTGTTACTAGAACAATATCTTCAGTGATTTTTTTTTTCTTTGTAACGGAATTTTTGTCTTCACATCCCCGACACACCCAGTTTTAAAAATATTCACGATGCATCGAAAGAGTGGTAATTGCTATCATTAAAATATTTTAACAAAGTCTTATAACGGTATACGATAATTAATTAATTAATAAGTACTAAAAATTTCATTTAAATATATTTCGCTGATTTTTGGTATTTTTTTAAAAACAGAGTAGCCCTTCATTTTTTTTCTTTGCTTTAATTTTAGTAAAACACTCATGCATGCATTTTGTCGATACGTAACATACATACATACATATATATATATATATATATGTGTGTGTGTGTGTGTGTGTGTGTGAAAAGTGTATATAAATATGATAAATAATTATTTATATATTATATGCGCGGTACTTATTAGAAAGCGTTCAATATCAGAGATAGAGCTAACATATTTTGTCTGACGATCGCTAAAGCGTGAAACCCAGGGTCACAAACTCATGTCCATCCAACCAAATATATATATATATATATATATATATATATATATATATATATATAATTATTAATTATAACAAAAACATGCTGTAAACCGCAATATAAAAGCAATCATGTTTCAGCACTGCATGTGCTTCTTCAGGCCTGAAGTACATATATTGCTGAAACAAGACTGCATTTATGTAGCGGTTTATAACATGTTTTTATTATAATTGTTAATAAATATTATTAAATATTATTAAGCTCAACTCTGTACTGAGCATTTTTTAAAATATAATGTTTGGACATTGGTACTAACCTGCCTTACACTTGTGTGTGTGTATATATATATATATATATATATAATGTGCGTGTGTGTGAACTAACCAGTACGCATAGACTAAAAATGTACGACAGAATTTTGTCTCATCCCTTGTGCACTAGTGGGGGTCGGTATTTTGAAAGTGACATTGGGAAGTCGATGTTACGATAAGCAATATTTTTCATGAACAAATGCACCGAAATTTTACATCAGTGTTTACGCCTTTGTGCGTGTACGTGTTATATATATATATATATATATATATATATATATATATATATATATATATATATATATATATATATATATGCTGTGTGCGCAGGTATGTAGAAAAATAGGGAAGAACATGTTAAGTAAATAATCCAGGGTTCCTTAGTATTTTTGTCTTTATTTTTAAAAAACAGTGCTCCATACAGAAGTAGAGTTTAGATTATAATTATTTTTTTAAAAATATGATTCCTTCGGTATATAAGAGTTCTCGTGTTTCGAAAACGAAAGCCAAGATTCCTAAATTTTCGCTTGAGGATGAAACAGGGCTTGTTACTTTAATTCAATTTAATTTTAATAATTATATTGATGGTTTCGGCTCTCGGTTTTGGAAACATGAGAACTCTTATGTAGCGAAGGAATCATTTTTTTTTAAATAATTATAATATATATATACACACACACACACACACACACACACACACACAAGACATATATTCTGCACCAAACATAGCAATACAGCAGGATTAAATAAGAATAAATTGTACAAAATTTCCAATGATGTACGTACATCGGCGAAGTAGAAACCTAAAAAAAAAAGACTCTATGAGCATCGCAGAAAAAGAAAGCTACGTCTGCATTCGAACGGTAAATATATCTGCTAAAAGGAGATGTCAGTGTTATTTACACGACAATTTATCCATTGCACACTGTATATAATACATGAAGCACAGATATAAAAATTCCGTACATTTATTTATGAAAAATATTACTCACAACGCCACTCTAAAATATATAACAACAAACACTTTCTGGTTTCCGGTCATCGGATCTGATATAAGGTAATATAATTTATTATCCTTCCTATCCTTAAAAATCCCGACACATTTTCCTTAGTTTTGTCTTTCATTCTGACCTAAAGAAACCAAAACCAACAGACGTCGGCGAAACGCGTCGTTTATAAGCTTTTCCATGTTGTTTCATTCTCTCCAATGTTGATTCGGGTATTATTATACATCTTATGCACACACACACACAATAATTTTAGCCTAGCATCTCTGTGTCGTTTCAAGAGGAGTGGAGTCTTCCTTGGGATGCGTGATTTCAGACTGTTTTTGTGTAGTCCATTACTTATTGTACGCTTGGTTACTTTAATCCCTAATGCACGCAGATGTTCCTGCGGCTCTTCTCGGGTAACCTGTGGATTTTGTTGGAACTGGCGCCCTAATATCCTTGCTCATTTTAGAGAAATCTTCCTCGGAGCACCTGTTCGTCTTTGGTTTTCGACGCTGTTACGAGTTTTAAACTTTGCAATGAACGAAGCAATTGTAGTAAAAGGAATATTCTGGTTGTTAGAAATCGTTCTGTAACAGTTTCCATCTTTCCAAAGAGACAAAATGTGTTGTTTTTGTGAAATAGTCAATTCTTTACCTTTAGGCATTATTAGAACCTTCTCGTAAGACTTGAAATTGCAGAATGCTCTGATAATGGCTAATAGCGTTAACTATAATTACTGATAACATTACTGGAACATTCTAGAATATACTTTTTCATAATTAATTGATTATTTTATTCTAATAATTGATTTGTACGAATATTTTTATCTCCAGTTAGAATTTTAAAAAATGCATTAATTTTTGTTAGAATAAGAATTAAGTTTATTATTATCTTTAATTATTTTATTTCTTTATACATAAAATGTGCCGAGATTTGTTTCATTTCGGGATTTTACCTTTATAAAAATAGAAATTTTCAAGTGTACAAATATTTATTTCCCCATTATATAATATATATAATATATTATATATATTATATATATATATATATATATATATATATATATATATATATATTATATATATATATTATATATATATTTCACTGTAGAAACTGTTAAGTGTTGCCGTCTCTTCTACTCCAATAGCTTCATATCTCGTACCTCTCGCCTGTAGAACTCCCTTCCCTATTCCATTTTCCCTGTGAGCTATAATCTCCAACTATTCAAATGTAATCTCAATCGACATCTCCATTTACCTTGATCTATCCACTATCCCTCTTCTCATCCTTTCTTCTATCACTCCTATCTGCTCTCGCTTCAAATCTTCTGCAACCCCCTGCATCCTAGTCGCTTCCTGCCTTGCTCGGAGCGTAATGCTTTAAAATATATATATATTGTGCAATAATCAATCTATGTTCATTCATCATTCTACTGACAACGAACGAAATGTTGAAAAGCAAATATTTGTGATGGAAAAAAAATAACTGTTTTTCATGATAAGGCTACCTAAGTAAATAAATACTTATTATCTAGCTGTTTCGTCTATGAGATCAACCACAGGTGTTTGCCTAAAAAAAATAAGTCATTCAGACGTTGGGACAGTAGTTCACAACTTAATTTTCTCTTGTCTCGCACTATTTTAGTGTCTCTCAATTACCGTAAAAATAGGTCGAATTCAGTATCTATGTGCTTGTGATATTTGTTTGTCGTTGGTGTTTTACGGAACGACACATTTATTAATGAATTTAGGTCATCTTCCTGGTTTAGTTTCCTGTTAAGCTTATTTTTATTATTAACATTATTAAATAAGCGACTTAAAATTATCTCTCAATGTCAGATTGTTTTTAAAACATTACATTCATTCTTTTTACTTCAGCAGTTATTTTTGTGACGTCATAATATTGTGGTTCAAATAACCACGAACTGTAGGCTGAGCAAAAATAATAATTCTACTTATGAATAAGTAATTTTACCTATCGACCGACCTAGCAATCTACTCTTAAGTGTATAATAAAGGTTTGAGACTTAATAGTTGAGGTGTTCGGACGGTAGTTCTTAAAAATGGAGTACAAAAAAACATTTAACTGGTCTTCTGACCCTTAATTTTGAATGTGTGAAATTAATAAACTAGGGGTCTTAATAAACTCAGTGGGGATCGAAAATAACATAAAAAATAAATAAACGTCTCCCATCCGTCTATTAATTAGCTAAGAGTACGCACACTTTATATTATATTACATTATATTATACGCCTATTATGACAGAGTACTGATTTGGAACCACACTGTGTGCTCTATATATGTTGCCTTGCCTCACATCTAAGCTACGATTGGTAAATTACTATATTATGCACACGAGAATGTCATCAGCTGAATTTTGATCTTTACTTTTCAGTTTATAATGTTCAATTCAACAGATATGATTAATAGGGGAAAATATTGGTTAAGTAAAGTTTTAAAATGTGTAAAATAATTTTTTTTTTTTTTTTTACATCACCAGATTTTCGGACTTACTGATTGTCCTACGCAAATTCAAATTTTGTGGCCACATTTGTAAATGCCTTTTAGATGATATCTGAAAAAAATATATCGATGTACAATACGTTTATAGATTCTACATGAATATTCATACGCATCTCTCCCTAATATATAATTTATTTTAGGATATTACAAGAAAAACATCTAAGGATCGCTACAAAATTGCAGTCGTGTTTCAACACATACGCCGATACGTCTCCGCAGACGATTGTACATTACTAAAAATATACACAACATAATAAAAAAAATAAAGGCTTTTTTTTTATCAAAGAAGGATTTTATTTTTGCTTTTTAATTGGATGTATGGGTTGTGTGTATGTTTTTAGAGTTATAGGGATGTTTTATTTCCCGAACACAGCACATTGTAGCCGTATTCGTTGCTAATATTATTGACTGTTGGCTATAATATATATATGATAAAAAAATAAAGGCTTTTGTATTTTATAATTTTTTTTTTCATAAAATGAGGCTATATTTTGCTTTTTAAACAAAATTAATCCCTCACTCGCTAGTAATTTACAATCACCTGAGGAGACGCATTGTTATGCGTTGAAATACGACTGCAATTGTGTAACGATTCTTACATGGTTTTGTTATAATATCCTAAAATAAATAATATTGCTCTACTTTGTATTGAGCCCTACTTTAAATTAAGTGTTACAAATGTTGGAAGTGTACTCTATTCATTCGCATTGTACCTGGAGATACATGTGTGTGTAAGCTTAGGCAGCAATCCTTCATTCATACATGTTTCATTAAAGACGATAGACAAGGTACTGCGATTAATCTTTTTATTTAATTTTTCTTGTGTTCGAACAAATATTTTCTTTTCTGGACACAGTGTGTAGAAGCTGTCCAAATGTAAAAAAAAATGTAAAAAAAGATTAAAAATAATGGAAGGAAAAGCCAACAGTGAATAATATTAACAACGAACGCGGCCACAATGTGCTGTTTTCGGAAAATAAAACATCCCTATAACTCTAAAATCACACACACAACCCATACACCCAATTAAAAAGGAAAAATAAAATCCTCCTTGATAATGACTAAAAGTATAGCCGAAATCGTTCGGAATTACAGAACATTTGGACAGTTTCTACACACTTTGTGTCGAGAAAAGAAAAGACTTATTCGAACACAAGAAAAATTAAATAAAAAAAGCTTAATCGTAGTACCTTGTCTGTCGCCTTTAATGAAATATAATAAATAAATGCAACATTAGTTTCACTATAAATATCTATCGCTCTATTTCCGTATCTTCATATCTGTTTATTGGGCACCTTGACGTGGTGTAATGGTTAGAAAGCTTGTCTTGCTAGAACAATTACGACTGAGTAGTGAGTTCGATCCTCACTGGGTGGCCCATACTTTCGGCCTTGTGCCACATCTAAGCCAGGCTTAGAAAATCACCATATCTATTTGTGCGTGGGATGAGTTTATTAAGACATCAGATATTTCTTGGAAACGAGACACTGAAACGCTTTCCAAATGTCAGGACTACATTCTTTCTCCGCATTATGCGCGTTAAAAGATTAATCCAACAAAAAGCCTATATGTTTATTGAGAATATTTTACAGGCACCCCACCCAAAATGCAACTAAACAAACTCGTTCCAAATAAGTTATTCCGGCAAAGATATTTTTAACCAGGACGTCATATACTGTATCAATTATATAACAAGGACGACCGCTATGGCTAACGAAAAACAGACGAAAAGGGATAAATTGTATTTTAAAGACTAAACAGAAACTACAAACAATTAAGCACCAACGAATACAGAAAATTGTTTAAGAAGGGAAATTGAAATTGCAGCTTTAAAAGAACAGCTAATATATATATATATATATATATATATATATATATAACAAAAAAAAAATCTTGCAACCGTAACTACTTCCGTTTCGAGCGGTAAAAAAAAAAATAACGTGCTTTATACTAAACAAATGGCCTCTTTACTATATTGAAAAAAAAAATGCCTGGATCTTCTTTGCACGTCTTGTAAACCTACCTTTTCGTTGTTAAGCGTCAGAGGTAACTAAAAAACAGTTTAATTCTCACCTGACAGCTACGACAGAGTATATAACTAAACAGGTATGTACCTACGTTTTCTACCTCGCACACGTAACTCTGCTACTATAGTTGATGTCCAAACAAATAGAACAGGCCGTGGCTTTTTAGGTAAACTTTCTTTCAAATATATGGTTCGGTTACGCTTTTATAGATAAAATAAATACGCATATACTTCTACATACGCTCTGAATAGAAACTGATTTTTTTTTCTACAAAATTTCGCTATAAATAAGTATATATAGATATTTATTCACAGATTGAGGTGTATATATAATTAAGAGGTCGTGATTGTAATCGCTTTGCTTGGAATGCACTTTTAATTGCTTTTAGTACCTTATTTTCCTTCTGGATTCGACTTGAAGTGCCGGTTACTATCGTTCTTTTTAAAATATAACAAAAAAGCTACGTGCATTCATAGTACGCCTTCGATTTGAGATAAAGAGTAGTTATCTACGCTAGCAATCAATCTTGTTTGTTTTTCCTTGTTCTCAATCAGAAGCTCACTGAATCTTTTGCTACAAATTCTGATATATTACGGAGCTTACATATTTCTCGTTAATCCTCCCGCCACACACATATATACTAAAAAGCAAACGCCCATAATTTGAAGGTACGGGAGCCTAAAAAGAAAAATATGATTAAGTTGCATTCTTTTTTCTTTGTCTTGCTTACAGAAAACGAAAATGGAACCCTAACACTAGCAGGGTGTGATCTGCTAAATAAACTTTAATATATCAATTCCCCTGTTTATCAAAAGGATGAGGACCAACAAAATAGCTTCCAAATTAACATTTTTTTTTCATTTTTTTTTTTTTTTAAGTTTTTGACACCATTTACATGACGCTTTTTCGAAAAAAAGAAATTTAACAATTTGAATTATTATCTTAAGCTAGCCGCGCGCACACACACACACAAGGCTGATCATTCGATCTTTTATTCTATCGAACAAAAATATTAGAATTGAATCTAAATTAAAGCCACATTGAAAAAAAAAATGCATTTCTTCATTTTTTTTTTTTTTTTTTTTTTTTTCGACGCTTTCGTACTTTAAAATTATGGATTGTAGTTTTTGGGCGGAAACGATTCCCTATTTCGAAGATTTGATAGGCGTGATTGTCAATTAAAAAATAAATAATTAAAAATAAAGATTAAAAAATATATCTTACCTACACTATGTATCTAAGTAGGAAAATATCCGACTTCTCTTACCTGAAACTTGTAACAAATATTATTCTTCTTAAAGCATCTTCATCTTTTGTAAAGATGTAAATATAATGCTTACTCTCTAAAATAAGGAATTCGTAATAAATGAGGAGGGTGGAAAATAAAAATAAAGTGTAATTAAACGGGTGGTTAATAAACAAGTAGAAAACGAGATTTAATTTACGCAGTTTAAGATATTATTTTGGAACATTAATGAATATATATTTATTTGTTGACTATGTATCTATATGGCAACGTTGGCAAAACTTAATGGAAATATTTTCTATTTTGTTAAAACGTTTTATTTAGAGATATTAATCAGCATTCATTTTTAGTTTTATTTCTTCAAGGCTTTGTTATAATTTGAAAGTTTTCCGACCAACCCATTTATTAGCTCAATATACACCCGAGGAAGGCCGGACGGCACAACAACCGAAACGTTGCGATAACAACAACAACAAAGCTTACAATATTCTGAATATAAATAGGGTTTGGTTTATTTTGTTTTACAGCATATTAATCTCAATGGGTTATTTAATGCCGACATTTTTTATTGCTGGTAATATTTTGTTTTGTCAAAAATCTGTTTCTGGTAATATTTTTCCTTCAAAATTGTATTGCTGGTAATAATTTTTTTCAAGAAAATATTGCTGGTAATAGTTAACAATTTGCCCATATCTGGGACCCTAACAGGTGCTACAACCCTGGTTCAGGATGAATCTGGGAACACCAGCAATTAAGAGGTGGTTCCACACTCCTCAAAACCTCCTGATCAGAAGCCTTGCTGTTGAATTTAGTTTATCGTCTTACTCAGGACGCGGATGTAGTTTGTGTTACCCAGGACGTAATATAAATAGGTTCAATAATTGTAAAAAAAAAAAAAAAGGGAATGGTCATAATATAATAAACTAAGGGAAGCAATAATTAAAAAAAAAAAAACAATAAGATGTCAGAATTGAAATAGATAAAAATAAAATTAAAAGCAGCAGACTTTTTAGATATAACATTGGGGGAAAGATGTCTGACAAAGTCGCAAACGTTTTCGTGTGACGCGTTTCGTGCTTTAGGACGTCATTGGGTTGAATTTGTTTACGTTGGTGTGACTACACATGCGCACGATTAAAACTGGAAAAAAAAAATAAATACAAACCATATGAAAAAAGAAACTGAAACTCCTGTCTACGTAACCACGTTATTGAACTGCACCCCATGTTTTGATAATAAATATACCAAAAATAATAAGTGGAAGAATTAAAGATAACTCTTTGGATTAAAGAATATTTAATGAATTAAATGAATATGCAATAGTATTAAGAAATCGAGGGTTCAAAACGAATTTAGAATAAATGCCAAAAGCGGAAAATGAAAACAGAAATTGAAAAATAGGATTTAATCCGCCATACAATAAGAATATTGATAAAAATAATGATATTGATAAAAATACAGGATTCTTTTTTAATTATAGACAAACATTTCCATAAATCACACAAATTAAACCAAATAATTAATAGAAACAATATAAGAATGCGTTACTGTTGCATTGATAACATTGAACAAATAATTGGAAAAATTAATAATCTTATTTGAACAAATAATAAAAACAGAGCAAAATTCAAAATAACGATAATGCAAAAAATAAAAACCATTAAGAAAAATGTAATTTTAGAGTTAAAACCAAATGCCCAATTCAGGGAAATTGCAAAGATGAAAATGTGTTACATTATTTACATTATTCGGACTATTGTCCTCATCTTTGTCGCCTCTGTGGGATCATGTTGAGATCATAGACAAGGAACACCATTGGAAAATTCGTAAACTTAAGGAATCAGCCCATATGCTAGGCCACAAAAATCTCCTGAGCCGACCAAGCATAGAAGTAAATACAATATGGTAAGCAGTAATAAAGAGTGCCAGAGAAAAGCAATAAAAAGAACAAAGTTGCAATATGAGCGATGTTAAAAACATGTATTGCTAACAGTAAAATTGCAATATGAGCACTAGTAAAAATGGTTGCTGAAGACATTAGGATTATAATACCCAGAAATTCATACCCAGATGTCCTCAAGGACACATGTGGATAAAGGCATTGGTTAGATCCAGTGACAGGACCCCAAAAGTGTGAGTTCAATACCTGGTTAAGGCAGTGGAGAACTTTCAGAGGGAAATTAGCAGAAGATAACTGATAACTGACATCCATCAAACATGGCACGTAGAACTAGAACAGTCTACCCCAGTGAGCGAAATAAAGGGTTCAGTTCGAAATTCCAACCACCTGAAGAAGGCCGGAGCGTACAACGGCCGAAACGTTGTGATAAATATGGCGACAAAGATGAGGACAATAGTCCGAATAATGTAAATAATGTACATAATACCTCATCTCAGAAATATAAACAGACTCTGAAAATGTGTTATATAAGGCGAAAGTGACAAAAAAAGGGGAATGCATCGGAGAAACTAGGAATTAATTTAAAAGAAGATATACAAAACATTTGGTATCATTCAAATATTAATAATATAGAAATAACACCATTTTGTCGAAATACATATGGGAACTAAAAATGAAGGCGAAAACACGAGTAATAGAATATAATAAAAACGATGAAGAAAAACCAGAGGAAAAAATTGCAGTCTATGTATAGAGGAAAAACTAAAAACTCAAAGAATTCAAGAACAAAAAGAATTCAATTATTTCGAACTGTCGGAACGCTGGTGCATTTTTTCTAGAGAAAAATGTAAACAAAAATTGGTGACCCCAGGAGCATCCAAGGATAACAAACACCCATTTTGAAAATTGCACTGCGTGAAACAATTTATTAATGGGTAAATAATAAAAATAAAATGCTGTTTTTTATGTGTATTAAAAAGCTTTTCTTAAATATTTAAAATATAGCGCTTTTATATACATAAGAAAAGATATCTATCTATGTATATAATATATATATATATATAATAAGGAAAATCCTTAAGTTTTCACCATATAATTCAACATATATATATATATATATATATATATATATAATAAGGAAAATCCTTAAGTTTTCACCATATAATTCAACATATATATATATATATATATATATATATATATATATATATATATATATATATATAATAAGAAAATCCTTAAGTTTACACCATATAATTCAACATATATATATATATATATATATATATATATATATATATATATATATATATATACACACACACATATTAACTGTTTCATCAGACCGATTTTATTAAGTTAAATGATATAAATTAAACCAGATTATCTAATAATTAAACAGATACTTAAAAAATAAACAATAAAAATATTTTTATGGTCAAGTTAATTTCGTTGCTTCATTTTTATTTTTTTGTTTTTATTTTTTTTAAACGTCTGATTTATTATTAGGTTGTCTGGCTGAATTTATACCATTTACTAAATGTAGTCGTTCTGAGGAGGAAGGTAAATATTTATGTATATCTGTTGAAATAAATTTTTAACCGATTTTATGATGAATATTTAAGGATTTTCCTTATTTACTTATATTGCTTTGTATTAAGCTCTCATCATGGATTTAACTTTTTAATATTTTTATATTTAGAGACCTCCTTGAAATAATCCCAACCACCTATGGATTTTGTATTTTATATATATATATATATTGCCACTGAAGTGGAATGCACAACTACCTCAGTGACGAGGTAGGCTGTAAATGTGCATATTTACTCAAATTAATAACACCTTTTAATTACAATTCCTCCCATAGACACATTCATAAATATATATATATGTATGTATTGTCATGTACAGAGAAACTGTTTCGCTGTATCACAGATTATCAGTGTGGCTAGACATGCGGTCAAAACCTGACTGATCTGACATCAGTCGGAGACTCTCACCCTTAGGAGTCACCCTCTAATTTTTAACGCATTATATACGATATAAGCATTACCAACTACCAGAGGGCTCAATCCACGTTTGTATAGTATTCTTATATTTACATTTGGACTAATTTCCTCATTTTTCTTGTTTTTATCCCAACTTTTCGGTGTTGCACTTTCCGTCTTCTTTCTACAAGTGTCTACAGATCCGGGCAATTTTCAGTGAACTTTCAACTGAACCGTTTATTTAATTTACTGGAGTAAATATTTCTCGTCCCGCTGTCCATGTTTGGGGATATCTCGTCTTCTATGTTAGTTCTACTGAAATACTGCTCACCCTGTTTCCACTGAGTCTCAGTTGATACTGCCCGGTCCAGAGGATTCAACTCAAAATACTGTCACCAAATTTACAGACTAACCCTTTACTCGAATGAACATCAGATGACAGCTTGAGGCATGAAAATGCAGAAGAAATATCGAAATGCTTTGTTATGACCCAGAATGGTGATGATATTTCATCATTCTAAAAACAGCCTTATCCACCAGTGATGATTGGTGAAGAGGATATTTCATCATCTGGAAATAAAGATGAAAAAATTTTATCATCTAAAACAACATGGCTGCCAATGATGATATACGATGATGACATTTCATCATTCTAAAATCTGAAACTTCATAATAATAAAAACGGCCCTTTCTTCCACAAGCGAGGTCATTAGATTAGAGTAGCAGTAGTAAAGGAACAATATAGATATATCTTCTTCGCTCCGTGAAAATTAACAGTTGACGGTTTTTAAGTTCTACACTTAATAATGAAATTTTTCGAACAATAAAAAAGTAAGCATAAACTTTTTAAAGAAACAAGAGACAATAACAATGAGAACATTTTTAACATTCCCAATATCAATATTGTAATTAACCTCACGAAAAGAAAAATACAGATCCTTCTCATTAATATCAGCATGTGTCTCAAACTCTTATTGTTGTTATCGTTGTACGTTTTTATTAATTTTTAAGTAAAAAAAGAGGAAAGTATTCCTCTATCAACTACAAATGTCTATAACAACGGGGTTAACTTACATTAACAAACTCTACATGCAACCTCGTTACAGCTTCATGGTAATTTTGTCTGAATTATAATTCTTTATGACAAAATATTTTCTTCGTAAGCTATACTCAATTCAAAAGACATTTCTGCTAGGGAAGACTAGGGAATTAACAGGAGATAACTGATAAATGACATCCATTAAACATGGCACGTGGAACTAGAACAGTCTACCCCGAAAAGTTATGATAAATATGGCAACAAATATGAGGATGATAGTCCGAACAATGTAAATAGTGTACATAATACCTCGTCTCAGAAATATAGACAGATACCTTTACTTTTGTCGAAAACTGTCAGCTAAGAGTTTTAATAAAATATAGTCAATTAACGACTTCCTGATAAGCACTCTTAATTTAGTTTGGCTCTGTTTTCTCAGTTACTGGATCGGATCCCTTGCACCGCGTTTTCTCTTTTTCTTATGTGGTCTTAGAGACATTGGTTTTAAAGGCGCATTTAGTCCGTGGATGTGTGGCATTTCAGAGGCTTTGATCCTCCCAAATCGAGTCTTCTTTCATCTTCTCTTACTTAAACCTTTATTTTGTCTGGATTAAACATCCTGGCATTAATTATAAAACTAGAACCTGTACATATTCCTTCGATTTTCTTTAGACTAACTTCGAATTTCCTTCTGTTCTCGCCTTTAGCTAACATTACACGAAAAAGCAACTTAATGCCGCAGACATGTTTTTTATTAATTAAGCTATAACATACAAATTCATTTTCTGAATTAATTAAAATTCCAATATCATTGTCATTATACATATCTTGCATATACACTGATTAGAAATCGATTTTTATTAATATTAATCGATTCCGTTGTTTAAATAAACATATTGAAAGTAGAAGTTTGGCACGTAACCGTCGAAGGTTTTTTCACCCCAAGCAAGGTGGGAGTGCCACAAGCACGCAAGAGGTTACAGAGAGTGGGAGCAAGAGTAAAGAGGCATGATAGAGAAAAGGATGAAGAGAAGGTGAATTAAATCAAGGCATCTGGAGATGTCGATTTTCATTGCATTTGTATAGTTATAGATTATAGCTAACAGGGAAGCAAATAAGAGGAAGGCAGTTCCACAGACGGGAAGTGCAGAACATGAAGCTGTTGGAGTAGAAGAGACGTCTACATTTAATCGTCTCGACAGTGAAAGGATGGGACTGAGATGCCAACCTAGTAGCACGTTTAAATTCATGCAGTAGATGATTATTATTATGCTTTTAACCTGAAATAAACTCTCAAAAACTTTCATATTCTATGCAGTGCTCTTACATACACGATGATTGAAATGTAGCTCCGTATTTTATGTATGACGGACTCTCCCGTCTTGTAAAAATTATAGTCAGACGGGAATAGGGAGTTACTTTTCAATCACCCTGTATAATTTGATGAGAGCCCGATTATATGGAGCTGGCACAAACGCGTCTATCTACACGATTCGTGTATGGATTGTAAATGTGGTTCTACAGAAGGATGCTGAGAATACCATGGACTGAAAATGGGAGCAACGACGAAGTTTTAGAAAAAATGGAAGCGAAAAGAACACTTATACTTAACATCGGGAAAAGAGAATTGAAATTTTAGAGCGCATAATGAGGAAGGAGAAAATATGACACTCACGGGACATTGAACCCTGACCACCGCTTTACCGGTGATAGAGAAAAATGACGTAATACCCAACCACCGATTGAACAGTGATACAGAAAAATGATGTAATACCCAACCACCGATTGAACAGTGGTACAAAAAATGACGTAATACCCAGCCACCGATTGAACAGTGGTACAGCAAATTGACGTAATACCCAGCCACCGATTGAACAGTGGTACAGAAAAATGACGCAATACCCAACCACCGATTGAACAGTGGTACAGAAAAATGACGTAATACCCAGCCACCGATTGAACGGTGGTACAGGAAAATGACGTAATACCCAGCCACCGATTGAACGGTGGTACAGAAAAATGACGTAATACCCAGCCACCGATTGAACAGTGGTACAAAAAATGGCGTAATACCCAGCCACTAATTGAACAGTGGTACAAAAAATGACTTAATGCCCAGCCAAGGGTTGAATAGTGGTACAGAAAAATGACTTAATGCCCAGTCACCTGTTGAACGGTGGGTAAACATTTGTAACTATTTTTATATCTACAGTGAAGAATTACATACCAATTATTTGTAAATTTTGACACAGGGGCTCTGGCAGAAGAGTTAAAATTGTTCAGGAACGCAGAGCTCAGAGGATTAAGGCAAGAGAGCCAAATGCAAACTGCACATTACTTAATTAAGAACTGCACATTACCTAATTAAGAACTTACCTAATGAGCTTGTGTAAATGAATGGCAGAACAGGGTTTAAGAGAGGTAGCAAAAAGTTAGTGTTTAATAATAACTGTAAAGAATTGAAAGCTGTGGAGAGCCATCCTACGTCCTGAAGTGATATGGCACATAGAAAACCTCTTGGAGATCTTGAGAAAGTTCTATGCATATACTATATGAATATCTGGAATTTTAAATATATATACGAGGCTAAATCAAAAGGTAATTTCCATACAACAGCTTTATTTCCACTGATGAAGAACAAATGCATATGTAACTTTTCGACATATTCCCCCCTTTCATATCGATGCCATTCTGGTATCATTCAGCTACTTTTCGGTTGTTCACAAAGCCAGGTTTGCACGTTGTACTTGTTTGGTCACCCAACGCGCACAAACTTTATACAACCTCAAGTCATTCTGCCCACAATTGCCGCCATTTTTGATAAAATGATTCGTCGGTCTTCCCCGATTAAGGAATCCACCCTCTGGATGTGTTCTACCGTGTGTGATGTTTGATGGGCGGCCAGATCGGATTTCGGACGTTACACTCGTTCTTCCCGATTTAAAACATTCTACCCAACCATCCGCCTTTCGTTGATTCATATGTGCGTCTGTCTATATTTCTGAGATGAGGTATTATGTACACTATTTACATTAATCGGACTATTGTCCTCATCTTTGTCGCCATATTTATTACAACATTTCCGCCTTACTGTATCTGTCTATATTTTTGAGATGAGGTATTATGTACACTATTTACATTAATCGGACTATTGTCGTCATCTCTGTCGCCATATTTATTACAACAATTCCGCCTTTCTGTATCTGTCTATATTTCTGAGATGAGGTATTATATACACTATTTACATTATTCGGACTATTGTCGTCATCTCTGTCGCCATATTTATTACAACATTTCCGCCTTTCTGTATCTGTCTATATTTCTGAGATGAGGTATTATATACACTATTTACATTATTCGGACTATTGTCCTCATCTTTGTCGCCGTATTTATTACAACGTTTCGGCCGTTGTACGCTCCGGCCTTCTTCAGGTGGTTGGAATGTCGAACTGAACCCTTTATTTTGCTCGCTTGGGTAGACTGTTCTAGTTCCACGTGCCATGTTTTAATCGATGTCCGTTGTCAGTTATCTCCTGTTAATTACCCTCTCCAAGTTCTCCACTGCCTTAACCGGGTATTGAACTCACATTCTTTGGGTCTTGTCACTGGATCTAACTAACGTCTTTATCACTGTGCCATGTGTGCTCGAGGAAACGCTGTAATAAATATGGCGACAAAAATGAGGACAATAGTTTGAATAATGTAAATAGGGTAGTATGTGCTTGCTCCATGCTGCATCAGCACCCGACGATGGATTGCTGCAGGTTTGACTCCCATCTACTCGCAGAAAGCGTGCTACGGCGCGTTATTCTTCTCTGAGGGGAGCGTCCATACATCGGAGCTCGTTATTCCCTACCACTCAATTGGACGATGGAATGTTGCGCACGGATAGCCACCCGTCACCTCATGCGCACGCGTAGTGTCAAATTACATTTTAGACAGCAAAATTCTTTATAAGGGTGAGGACTGGTGTAGGCAAATATTTCGACAAACTTCCAACGATAGATGGTCTGTCTGCTTCGAAAAATTATCATTTAAAATCTTAGTGTCTATCTGGCTTCGAATGACATACTGCATGCGTTGGCAGATAATTATAAATATTTACAATGCGTCTTGTATCAAAACCACAGTAGAAATATAGACAGATACAGATTAGGTTCTATAGCCTTGGGTGGCAACACGTCCTAGAAGGAAAACTCTGAATTCAAAACTGTATGTAGACCTGGTGAAGCACATACTATGCGGCTAAAGAAAGGATCGTTCACATTGACTTGATGATCTCGATTACAGTGGATACCTTTTAAGGGTGATAGGAAAACGCTCGTTTTTTCATACCGCTACAGAAAGTACCAATCTTACTACCATTATTTTTACAGACCAAAATTGGTGTATTGCTGCCATATCAAGGCTGTAGCCACTCAAACCGCGCTTTCCAGCCTTGACAGAGTTTAAAATCGTTTGTAGGCGGTGACTTATTTTCCATTTTGCAATCTCTTTCTCCTCAGACACAAAATTGCAAGTCTATCACTATTTCCATCGTAAATGTTCAAATTTAGATCCACTCTTTAGATCCACCAGCAAGGATTCAACATGCTATATCCACAGAGTCGAATTACGTACATTTCTTTCGCATTCTGTCTGTAAGGAGACATCTCCTATCAGGCAGCTTTTTTTTCTCCTCCTTGAACACTACCACCTTAACCCCTTCAAGTCAAGTGTCAATTGCTATATATCCTCCTTATCGTCATAATTCTCACTTCCTTCTGCTTTTCTTACGTTCATATCACACACCCCATTCAGTAACGCTCTACCATGTGTGGCTCTTGAGCCTTGTGTTGGGTGAATTAAAAAAAACAAAACTAAAAGTGAAAATATCTGTAGAATAATTCGTCCAATCCTGCGTGAAAAAGGAAAAGTTAATAATAGTCCAGAATTTTATTAAATATTAGCATATCTGAAAATTTTTTAAAATAATTAATTACTAATTTTGGTCAGTCCTGGGTATGATGATAAACTACATCCGGCATCTAATCGATAGAGTGGTGGTTCTAAGGATCGTGGAATCTTCTCTTAATTGTTTTTTGGGGCTTTTTTTTGGGGGGGGGGTCCCAGTTTACCCTAACCCGGGGTGATAACACCTGTTAGGATGCTAGCTATGGGAAAATCGTGAACTCCCCACCATCTCAAACAAAAATAAAATACTATGAAAATTTAAAAATACATTTTTATGATAAAAATACCAGCAATACATTTTTATATAAAAAATACCAACGCTACAATTACTAATAATACAATTTTAGAGCAAAATGACGAATAATACTTTTTATCTGTAGCTAAAGGAAGACAATTGCACTATATATTTAGTTGAAGCTATGAAATTGAGTACAAAATATTTCGATTTCAACATTAAATGACCCATAGAGATTAATTAACCAAACAAAATTAACCAAATCAAAGTATATATCTCTAAAAGATATGTTTTCCACGAAAGTATAAAATAATGTACAAAACATCTGTAGTTGAAGGCATACACAATTGAATTTAAAATATATATAGTTGAAAAAACAAATTGTGTTCAAAATTTTTAAATTTCGGTATAGAGGTTGATATGCCGCTAAAAAAAAATCAACCATCCAAGTTTAGTCTGACACAAGGTTACTGTAATGGAGCACAGATAAGTTTTAATGTTTTTATATTTACTTAATGTTGCACAAGACAACATGCCCGGATCACCCAGAAGGAATCGCATTCACTCCATGAGATGAGTTTACATTTAATTATTCTATGGCTAGGCGCCCACCCTAATATCAATATAAATATTTACTTAATGGTTCGAAGTCGTCAGAAACTAATAAGTATCCCGTTAGATTTTTTGGCCTGTTTCATACTGCAAGTAAGCTAATTAAATTTTTCTCTCTGACTAGGGGTGGTATCATCTGTTAGGGTCCCAGCTATGGGGAAATAGCCAACACCCAAACTTCTGTAAGCGTCCTGAGTAAGACGATAATCTGCGTCCAACAGCAAGGCCTCTGACCCGGGGTCGTAGCACCTGTTAGGGTCCCAGCTATGGGCAAATTGTTGACCCCACAACCTGACTCAAAACACTTTGAAAGTGTAAAAACAGATTTTAATACCAGAAATACTTTTAAAAACATTAGTATCAGCAATAAATATTTGAAAAAATAAAATATTACCAGAAATAAAAATCTTGTCAGCATGAAATAACCCATTGAGGTTAATATGCCACAAAATAAAACAGACCAAACCAAATTATACATTTTTTAAAAAAATATTACCAGCTAAAGATTTTTGAAAAAATAAGGAAATGTTGTCAGCATTAAATAACCCATTGTGGTTGATATGTCGTAAAACAAAACAAACCAAACCAAACTAAGTAATTTGCACAAAAATAAACAGAAACTCCCAGGATTACTAAAACAGAAGCTCCCAGGAATACTAAAGTTTTAAAGGTTGGTATGATACAAAGCCAACTAGCCCCTCAAAAAATTAAATTTCTATTAAGTGCTTATTATCAAATAACATCATCTGCTCTTTAACCAAAGGAAAATATTTTACGGTCGAAAAATGCGAGAAAATAACATTGTTGCAATATGAAACAAGATAAAAAAATATGGAATTTTAAAAATCTCTTTGACCCAATACTCCGACATCTGTTGAAAGAAACAGGAGTGTCGTTCATTTTAAACTGTCTCAGCTGACTCGTTTTCCAGATCAATAGTCGGTGACTTGTAAGGTTGGTTTTTAGCGGTAGAAGATAAACCAGAAGACAGGTTCAATACTCTGAAATGAAGTATTTCAAAAATTGTTTTTACTTTATTTTTATGAAAGACTCTCCTAAGCCCAGTTCGGTAGACATTTACACTGTATAAAAACGGCGATCTTTAATCAAATACGTTTATCCATTAAATATAACATTGATTTATTTTTTTGGGGTGGGTAGCATAAAATGTCATCAACATAACGTGTGTAGATTTATGGTTTATTTACCGTTTAAACACTTTGTTTTCGACGTGAGTCAAATAGATTAGAGAAGACGAAATCTTGGCCGAGGCCAATATTGACTCCGATGGTTTGCGTGTAGATGTCTCATTTATATTCACATAGTGAATGGGGTTTAAGTAGTAGAAACAAGGAGTAATTACCGAAGAATTGCTGCTCTAATTTTGATAGACTGACAGATATATATATATATATATATATATATATTGATATATATATATATAATATATATATATATATACTGATACCATCTATTAATGTAACTCTATACTGATACAAATTATTAACACCCAACACCCCTTCCTATTTAAACAATCGCTCTGGCTGTTAACATGGAAATTTTGATTTCAATAATGAATATGCTATTAAAACACGTAAATTTCAGAAATAAGTTATTCCCCCAAAAAATTCGCTTGAAGATGGAACAGAGCTTACTTTAGTTCAATTTAATTCAAATAATTATATTGAAGCTTTCGGCTCTTGTTTTGAAACATGAGACCTCTTATGTAGCGTGTTGTAATCATATTTTTAAATAAATAATTATATATATATATATATATATATATATATATAGTGCTGTTCGATAAAAGTGACTCATATGATTTATTTTACTTAAAAAATTTTTCGCCTATTGTTTTTGGTGTCAAACTAATTTTTAATCTTACTAATATAAAGACCCCTTCCCGACTAGGTAGTAAAAAAGTTTACTCACCCTATGGTATTCTATTGATAATTATAATTTCGGATATAAATAAGATTTAGGGAAAATCTCTATGCGAAAAAAGTGACTCATTTATTTCCTTTAACTAGTAATCAATAGAAAAATAACCGAACAGCTTCAAATAAAGAATAATAGAGGTATAATTTATTTATAATCGAAATATTTAATAATCTATGGGTATTCCTTTTTTTGAATAATCTTTTCAACCCTTTTTGGCATTGACTTAATTAGGTTCTGGAAACCTCATCACCAATCATTGAATTCCATACGGATATGAAATTCACAATCCAATCCTCTTTGTTGCTCAACTGCTTTCTCGAGAGCCTGTCCTTTATAATACTCCATAAGTTTTCTATGTGGTTGAGGTCGGGAGATTGGGACAGCCATGTCATAGCACTCACCTGCTTCTCATCAAAGTATTCCTTCATCAATTTTGATTTGTGAAAGGGAGCATTATCGTGCATAAAAATGAGCTTGGTGGGGTCGATTTGCACCCTTTCAGCAAAATGGAGCAGACAAGACTCTTGTACTGCTCGCTCCTGAGGGTCTTTTCAATAGGTTTTAAGAAACCAGTTCCATGAAAAGAAAAGCATCCCCAGAACATTATACTGAACGGATGCTTGACAGTACTTACTGCTAAATTCAAAGAGCTTTCAAAGCTTCTTCTTCGGATTTTAGATCGCTTATCCTTTGAATTTAGTTCAACTTTCGTTTCATCGGAAAAGAGGACATTTAGTAAAAAAATCAGGTGAGTCACTTTTATCGAACAACACTAATATATATATATATATATATATATATATATATATATTTTGACTATATTTCTGAGATGATGTATTATGTACACTATTTACGTTAGTCAGACTATTGTCCTCATCTTTGTCGGCATATTTGTCACAACGTTTCGGCCGTTGTACCTAAACTCACGCGTAAAACAAACGCAATCAGATTATAATATCTAAGCACCCAGACATATTTAAATATATATACACACAAAAAAAAGGAGACGAGACAGAGAACATCACCACGATCGTATAAAAAAAGGGGGATGGGTGGGGGGAAGGGAAAGAAACCAACGCACACGTACATACATACACTATTAAAAGTGAATGCACTTTCCTACACATAGACAATAATAAATACATGCACACACATCCACATACATTGACCCAGACAATCGGATACAACAACCAATAAATATTTAAGACTGAAAGTATCATGACATAAATGCTCATCATTTACTGAAATATAACTTGAGCGAGCAAATATACAGAGATAAAAATGATTAAAAAAAGAAAAAAAAAAGTATATAATATTATTTAATATATTAAAATAGTGTATGTAAATCTAAAAATATAAAATCGGACGTGAAAGTCAACACCCATAGGTAACTTCGATGTCCACCTCACGCACATACCTATATATATATATATATATATATATATATATACATACATACACACAAACAAATAAACACATATATACATATAATAATTTTTACTTTACACACACATATATATATATATATATATATATATATATATATATATATATATATGTATACACACATACATATACACAGAAATACACACAAATATATACATAAACATATACATATGTATATATCTCCATGATAATAATTACACATACACATACATATATACACATATATACCCACAATTATACACCCATATATGTACACATACTCACATGTAAATACATATATACACACAGCAATATACAAATATAAACATATATACACACATATACTAGCTCATGTGGCCGTAATGACATACCCAAGTTTCCATACCTACACGTACACATAATCTCATATACAATAGGTGTCAATATACACATATACACCGCAAACATACATAAGTAAATACATACACATATTTATATATATATACATATATATATATATACATATACATACACAAACACATACACACACACATATATATATATATTAAATACCTATCTATAATAACAAGTACACATATATACCTACATACACATAAATACGACATTCAACCAAATACACATATAAACATACATATATGCATAGACATAGACATACATCCATATACATGCAAACACACGCTTGTTTAATTTTTTAATTAATATATATATATATATATATATATATATATATATATATATATATATATATATAATAAAAAAAACGGTTAAACAGTGGGATTTAATTTTAAAAAAATCATTAACCAGATACAATGGGCTTTTATGAATGGGAAAATATCGACCAATTAAAATAATCTGTTCCAGTACTCAGGCATTTATTAATGAGATCTAAAAAGACCTTGTCCCAAACATATAAGGAAAGGAATTTGAAAATGTCTAATGATGCATTCTATGACAATCCCATTGAAAAATCTTGACTCAGCCTGATGTTATTCAATCGGTAAATTGTCATTTTAATAGCAAATGGCATGTCAATAATCTCGAATGTTTTGTCGTGAAGTTTTAAAGGTCATTTTAATACGAGCTAGGAAATTAGGTCGGTGACCATAAAATATGTACTTCAATATCTTCATTTTTAACACCCTTCATATTGTGTAAATTTTTTTTTCGCAGGAGAATGATTTAAGACATGAAAAGAAACAGTTTGTAACAAAACTCTATAAAATCAGTCACAATCTGCCACATGGTTTATACTTCTTTTGAGGTTATCCAAAAAGCAACTAAGTAATTAAAATATTGACATAAATAATATATATGAATATATATTGTATATATTAGGCATATATTATATGTATGTATTATACATATAAATATAAATACAGAATTATATATATATATATTATATATAAATATATCATATACATTTTAAATAATTTAACTGAATAATAAATTTAATATTTCATTTTAAATAATAATTATTAATTACAAAATACTCCATATATATATATATATATATATATATATATATATATATATATATATATATATATATATATATATATATTTTTGTGTGTGGGCTAACGATTGCGTGCAGCATGAAACAGACTGTCGCCTCTAAGTATTGGCTTCAATGTTCACTTTTATATTTACACACGCTCTATCTCTCATATTGAGCACTTTATCCCATAAATATAGCACACCTTAAGACTATATTTCTTCATATATATATATATATATATATATATATATATATCGTGGGTCATAAATTTTCGTGTCCCCCCTCCATTTTTCAAACTTGGCCTTGAAACCCCTGAAAGTATCTCATGACCGTGTATGTCGCAAGCGATTTTGTGCTTCTTTTGTCGGGAAATAGGTCATGTCCTTTACCTTAAGACAGGCGTATTTCATTAGAAACTGTGCTGACTTGCTATCTTCCTGTATAGGTAAACATAAATGGGGTTTATACTTGAGTCTGTCCGTACATATTAGCCTAATTTATACTTTAGTTCGGAAGCATTTACCAGTAGGTGGCACATACGGTCATCCAAATTGTAGAGAGTAGAGATTTAGAAAATTACGTTAACTTTAAATGAAGGAACTTACGCCATAAAATGATTGTAACGCCTATTTGTCGAAATTTATTTGTATTGAGAGTAAATGCCACGCTATTTTTCAAAAGCTAAAATAAAAACGGTATTAATTGCAAACCTATGTATAGGGAAACCATTAATTAAAGCACTGAGGATCGCAATTATAATGCTCATAAATACAAGGCGAGCTTCATGGGCACAAATAAGGATTTTCGCTGCTTATCAAGCCAAATAGCGTAAAGCAATCAAAATGACTAGAAGATATTTTGAACGTACCCATTCTTTCTTAAGCCAAATAGCGTTAAGCAAAGAAGCAAATACAATTACTTTGTACTAGAAGATATTTTGAACGTACCCATCCTTTCGTAAACTAAATAGAGTAAAACAAAGAATCAATTGCAATTACTTTGTGCTAGAAGATATTTTGAACGTACTCATTCTTTCTTAAGCCAAATAGCGTTAAGCAAAGAAGCAAATACAATTACTTTGTACTAGAAGATATTTTAAACGTACCCATCATTTCTTAAGCCAAATAGCGTTAAGCAAAGAAGCAATTACAATTACTTTGTACTAGAAGATATTTTAAACGTACCCATCCTTCCGTAAACTAAATAGATTAAAACAAATAATCAATTGCAATTACTTTGTGCTAGAAGATATTTTGAACGTACTCATTCATTCTTAAGCCAAATAGCGTTAAGCAAAGAAGCAAATACAATTACTTTGTACTAGAAGATATTTTAAACGTACCCATCCTTCCGTAAACTAAATAGCGTTAAGCAAAGAAGCAAATACAATTACTTTGTACTAGAAGATATTTTAAACGTACCCATCCTACAAAAAGCAACTACGTGAAAGTTTTGCAACAAGTGGTTGTGGGGCAATGATTTTCCAAAACAATGACTTGAATTTTGCGCGGGAGGTTAAAATGCCATGTTTTTTGTGACCGTCACATTTACAATTACGTTTCTTGAAGATTTTCTTTTCTTCTTTTTTGTTATGTTTTGTTGTTTTTTTGCAAAACATTGCATCAATTAAGTCTTTTAATTTCCTCCCCAGCTACATTCCAGAATTTTCTTCTTGTGTCTTCTGGCTTTCTTCCCCAAAAGAAAAAAAATCACCGATGAAAAAATAGCGATTCCAATGTGCGAACGAAATTAAGGAAAACGTGATGTGGCCAACTGACTGCGATCCTGAACGACTTTTCAAATTTGACACCGTATGGACAGGAGGCAGATTAGAAGCTGAGAAAAGTTGGTCAGTAAGATGCCGAGTAGAATGCTTTGACGTGGACTAAGGCCTTACTTCCCAAGGTAGACTACATTTTTCTTTTTTCTTTTTTTTAAGTTAATCGTACATGGCTGGCTGATTTTGACATTGACTTTTAAATATATGAACACTTTCAGTTACGGTAGTAAGCGTATGTAAAATGAAACACTTCGGTGAAAGAAAAAAACAAGGAAGTAATAATAAGTTTTCTATTTTAGACTAGATTTGAACCTGGTAGACGTAGGTATGATTTCTCTTTTTCTGACTTTTACCTTTATTTTACCTCTTAACCCGTTTAAATTAAACATATCGTTATCATTACCAGGTACGGGAAATTTTCCTGTGCCGATGGCGGGAAAATGAATATTAGCTCGAGCTTCGAGGGCCATCCCCTTATACTTTGCTTCTCCTTCGAGACGTCCTCAAAAAGGAGTGTGCCGAGGAGGTTTGAGAAATTTATCCACAATCGACGAACGTGCGGACTCAAAACTCGCTTTTAACTCGACCTTGTGTCACATTCCATTCGAGAGGTCATGAGGTTAAATGCCTACATCCTACTTTTCCTTCATAAAGTGGGTCGATAGATATAAAACTTTAAGATCTTACTAAGCCTTTTAGAGTTGTGTAATATCGATCCTCTTATATGGAAGTGAATTTGGGCACCTCGAGATGGTGTATTGGTTAGCAAGCTTGTCTTGCTAGAACAATTACGACTGAGTAGTGAGTTCGATCCTCACTGGGTGCCTCATACTTTCGGCCTTGTACCACATCTAAGCTACGATTGGAAAAATCGTTATGGCAGTGAATGTAATATGAAGAAGAGACTTGAGGAAACAGAAATGTGATTCTACAGAAGGATTCTGAGAATACACTTATCATGTGAGAAACAACGAAGTTCTAGAGAAAATGGAAACAAAAAGGACCTTGTCTCTAGATCTGAGATGAGTTATTGTAACCACTGACACTATTTATATTGTTGGGACTATTGTCTTCATCTCTGAGAAAAATAGTCCGAACAATGTAAATGGTGTAAATGAAAAAGACACTAAGAATCAGAAAGTGTCAATTGATTTTTTCTTTACATAATGAGGAAAGAGAGCTTGGAAAATTTGACACCCACATAACAGGTTGAAGACAAGAGGGACAGAAGAAAGCATCAAATAACCTACCTAACGAGTTTGGTTGGCAGGATAAGTATTAGGAGAGGAAAGCAAAAAGGCAAATATTGCTAACAGCTACAAGGTACAGGAAGTTGTGGAGGACCATAATCAACTTCGTTCTGAAGGGACACGGCATAAAAGAAGTACTAGGCATTAAAAAATATGATCATTTTTTGGGGGGTGGGTAATTAATGTTGGAAGGCTTACATTAAATCTATTCATTATGATTTTTGTATAAGATTTACCGTATATACTCGTGCATAAGTCGACTTCATGTATAGTGAGAATTTTTGCGTGAATTTTAATCTCTCCAGAAAAAATGTAACTAGTCACCGATTTTCTAACTTCTTTCTAAATTACATGTCTGTAGTGCGATCCACTATATTTTACGTTAAAAATAATGATCACAAAAACTTGCACTGTGTCTCCCAGCCAAGTCGCCCTATGGTATCCCTGACCAGTTACGAGTGTCATTGTCATGGCGGACCCATACACCCTTGTGATTAACCAATGCTGGTTCCTCTTGCTTCAATGCCTGTTGCACACGTTCCAACTGCTGCGATGTACAAGTAGCAGATCATAGTACACCAATTGTCGACCCGTTCATCAGATACAGATCATGATCTTGTATGAGTGTAGAGGTGGCCTTGTGATGCACCGGGTCCCGTGGTGACAACCAATGTCTGGCATGCTTCGGAGTGACATACAGGACACAGTTTTCGTCAGTGTTGAGCACTCGATCAAATATGGGTAAGTTGCGGTTCCGAAAAAGCAATGGGAAACAGTCTGCTACCCGTTGTTACTTGTTGGCTTATCGCAGTGTGTGGGGTACCGTCTTTTCCAACTTGCATGCTTTCCCTGTGTGGTGCCTTGTGCCACATGATGCGCACGTGGGAGTGGTGACTAAATATAGTCAGTCGTTCAAGTCCTGACCTGCTGTTTCGGTTGAACTCTCTGCCTTCGGGCGGGGAGGAACCCGAGGGAGGCTACACCTTAGAGCGGATTCTCTTTCGGGGAGGTAAACTGACCCTGAAACCGTTTATACGGGTTCAAAGGGCATATTTTTGGCCGAGCCCACGGGCTCGGAGACCCCACGTCAAACCGGCCTTGTGCCATATGATGCCCACGTGGGGGGTAACTAAATATAGTCAGTAGTTCAAGTCAGTAGTTCAAGTCGAGTCGAGTAAGAGGCAGTCCGAAACAGAGTAGCGTTCAGACAATTACTGCAAGACATTGGAATAGTGATACTCGTCGAGACTACATTATTCTCTCTACTAAACCTGATTGTTCATACTAACACTTCTACTTCTCTGTATAAATTCCCGTTTGTAATATATCTGTGTTATTCCATACGTGTGTTCGAGTTCTTCTTTATTGGTTCTAACTTGGACTATCACCGTGGTACAAGGAATCGGACCATAACAGAACCGAACCCGTTAATTTTGTCCACCGGGGTAGGCTGTTCTAGTTTCATGTGCATTGCATCTTCCGGGTGTCTCAGTGCCATGTCTCGGAAGAGGCATGGCACGGGGAACTAGAACAATTTCCCCCGATGGATGAAATAAAATTTTTCGGTTCCAAATTCCAATCACCTGAAGAAGGCCGGGCCGTACAACGGCGAAACGTTGTGAATATGGCAATGAAGATGAGGGTAACAGTCCGAATAATGTAAATAAACATAATACCTCATCTCAGAGATATAGACAGTCATGTTTTACTGTTGAAAACCTGGAAGGGATTTTCAGTGATCAAAAATTATTCCCAGCGCTGCGAATAGAATATTATAATTTAAATGTATTACTAAAGTTTTTACTATAGAAATGCATTGAATAACAGACAGGAAAGGATGGTCAATGGTTAGGAATTAATGTAAGTATTACTGATACAAAATAGTGTTATAATATGTGTAATATAAATTCATTTTTAATGGCTTTAATATAGAATGCACTGTAAAAAGCAGGAACGGATTGTCATTGGTTAAAATTAATTTCAAGCGTTACCAATAGAATAAGGTTATTATATGTCATTTTTAAATAGATGTTTTTATCCGACATTATTTCTTATTACAGTAGACTTTTTTTTTTCAATTTATATCCTTGTCTGTTATTTCTCAAACAGTGAAATTAATGTCAATCGGCTAAGATTGAGAAGTCCTACTGAAGAAAAATGTGCCTCTCGACAGAAATCGAACCCGTGATGGATTTGATTGGTTATTTTTTTTATGGCATATCAACCTCGGTGGGTCATTTAATGCCAACAAAATTTTGAAATAGATTCATAGCGATAGATTGGTAAAAAAAAAATGTGTGCATATATATATATATATATATATATATATATATATATATATATAAACCATTTTTCAATCACTCATACTTTTGAGTACAATCCATCTTCTTTTAGAAAATTTACAATCTTGGATGGTTTTATATTTGTAAAAAGTTTTTTTTTTTTAATTATTCACTTGGTAATATTTTGTTCGCACTAGATCAAAATCTACAAACTCTAACATTACATGTTTCACTGTAAATTTCTCTTAGCATGTAGTGCATATTGTGGATTCTGTTCCCTCTAGTAAATAATGGTGGGTGATGTAGGTGTGGCCTATATGAAGGCGGGTCAGCACGACCTGTTCTTTTCTAATTTTGTATTCTGAGTTCCATTCTCCAATAGTGGGTTTAATGTTTTGGAGTTTGTTATTAATGAATGTATTCCAAAGATGTTGCCATTTTTTAATGATAATTTTCTTTACAACCGTCTTATAATCGGTGTATGGAGCCTTTGTGTTTGTTATTGCTACCTGTGATAGAGAAAGGAATACAGGCTTAAACCCCGTTGGGAGGCTTATTTTCTTTTAGTAACTCTTCGATCTTGGCCAGTTGATATTAATTTGATTGTTTAAAAAAATGAAAATATGGGTGTCAAATTAAATACGTCCCACACTAGCATAACTCTATTATATGTATAATGTAAATGCATTAGTAATGAAATACGTATTGAGTAGCAGAAATGAGGGGATTGTCAATGGTCATAAATTAATAGGACTATAATATGTGTGGTGTAAATGCATTGATAATGGTTTTAATATCGAAAATCGCAATGAAAAAATCTCAATATCCAGAATTAGGCTATTGTATTTATAATTTTTATTCATTTAATTAGTAATTGTTTCTTTGGTATATTTCCCCTTTGTGGATAAAACAGACAAGTGACTTTTAAAACATTTACCTTGTATAGTTAATTAATATATTCATTTCTGTTTCCTTTTTTTTTTCTTTTTTTTTTTTTACAGAAATATGAGAATGAAAAAAAACAGCCAAAAGACGGAATAAGATAGCGAAAAATTACACGAAAAACAGCAACCCCAAAAACCGAAATGGAAAACAAAGACAAAACAACTTCTTCTTTCAAACGGATGATGAACAGTTTCCGGAAGTCGCTGGTTTTTTCTCGTTCCTCCAGTCGGCAGTCAAAATCTTCGTCAACTTCGTCTTGTGGTCAACAGGAACCAGAAGTGGATCTCGAGCAGAAATCCCTAAAAGAGGGCCCAGTTCCGTACCAATCTGTTTACTCTTCAAATGAAGTGCAACCCGGTTGCCCTTTACACAAGAAACAACAAGAGACTGCTTTCTGTACCGAATGTGAGACCTTCGCCTGTAGTCAATGTCAAGATGAGTTTCAACACGCACAATGTGGTTCGCTTTTAACTCTGGACAATGCCTACACATCCCACTTTGTGCAGATGCGCATCAGCAAGGTTAAAAACTTTCGCGTGCGAGTTATGAAGATTAGGATGGAATTGTATGACTACGTAGCTCATCTGGAAGTCGCCCGCCGTCAGCATTGGCGAGATGCATGGACGGCAAGGCGTATGATTCTTGACATGGCTTCCCAGATGATTTCTTCTGTGGAAGACAAACGTGATTCTTTGCTTGAAGAACTGAATTACTGCGAGGAAAGTCTGAACGAATGCCTAGACTATTATCTGAACGAGTCGAAAGCCTTGCTTAAGCATCAGTCCCGGGTTTTGTTCGAAATCGACCAATTTCTATCGACCCCTTTCAGCAAAAGCTTCATGAAGCAATATGAGAATCATGTAAAAAATCATAGTCAGGTTCTCAAAGTTTACTTAAATTCTGTGGAATGCGTCTGCGCGGTCAATACCATTATCCGCTTCACGCCGGATAAATCGTTTTCATACGCCATGAATAGTTTCGAGACCGTTAATTTGGGAACTGTGTATGCACAACCGCTCCCGGGACTCGACGAAAACGCAGCAATGAAAAGGTGGTTTACTCATTTCTCTAACATTGGAAATTTCTCCCTTTATTTACACCCACCGCCGATCATCCCACGATTGCTTTCCAACGTCCTCTCGCGAGGGAAGTCGGAATCGTCATATCTTCGAGACGTAATCGCTTTACCCGATGATCAGTACGTCGTAATCGACGGAGGGGAAGCGATCAGTCGTTACTCGGCGGACGGATTCAGTACAGGGAAAATACTGTTGGCGACAGAGGACAAAGATTCTTCCGCCTTAGACCAATCGGTAACCGTAGACACAAATCAAATCGATATCCGTGCCTGCTGTGGATGTCGATGGTCAAAAGATCGTCTCGCCCTTACTTTACCGAACGGGGAGATTCGAATTGTGAATATGGCCAGTGACATGTCCATCGAGTCGAAAGGAAAATTAAAGAAAAAATACTGGGGAGTGGCAAAAGTGAATGAACGGACGTTAGCCTGTGTAGCATGTGTATCCGCGACGATAGATCTGATACGAGTGGATGGGGAATCCTTTCGAGTAGCCAAAACTCTACACTGTCAGTTCGGACCAAATACAACACGGGCACGGTATTTAGCCATAACCCCCGATCTCTGTCTGGTTGTAACAGACGGTGACATCGTGCAATGTTTGGATTTCCAGGGTAATACAAAATTTTTGATTGATAGTATAGCGCATCCGGCGGGGGTCACAGCTGATGCGACCTATATTTATGTTTGTGATCGGGATTTGTCTCGAATCTTTCGGTTGACGACAAAAGGGGAAGTGGACTGCGTTCTTCTCACAAAGGACGATGGCTTATCAAATCCAGAAGCCATTGATGTCACGAACAATGGGCGGCTACTTGTTACAAAATGGCGTGGTGGCAGAATAATGACTTTTACTTTAAGTGAAATAATGGTGTGACATAATGTTTTGCAGCCTGTTGGCCACATTTTCTAGATTTTAAGAATGGTGAATATTTATGTTATAATTTTTCTTTGTCTTTACATCTATAAATTTAGAACGATTTTTGTATAACATAATACAGCACAAGGCAGGTAGATATCACATACGTAAATCGTTCTGGACAGCAAAGACCTAGATCTGTAGATTGGAAGTTTTGAGGAGCGTGGGACCACCTCTTAATTACTGTTATTCCCAGGTCTACCCTGAATCGAGGTGGTAATACCTGTTAATGAGCAAATAGTCAACCCCCAAATAATAATAAAAATCAACAGAACATTTTTATAGTAAAATTACCAACAGTACATTTTTATAGTAAAATTACCAACAATACATTTTAAATAAATTACCAACACAACACTTTATCATTTGCAAACTATATATCTAAAAAACTTACGTTTGCCTTGAAAGTATAAAATTATGCACAAAATATATGTAGTTGAAGACTTAAAATTGCGTTCAATATATATATATATATATATATATATTCCTCGAGTCATAAAATTGTGCACAAAATATTTAGATTTGGGCGTTAAATAACCCATAGAAGTTGATATGCTGCTAAACAAAATCAACAAACCAACCATAGGTAAATGGGCTAGTTACAAATAAATCAGATATGATTTAAAAAGCACGGTCTCTCTCTCTCTCTCTCTCTCTCTCTCTTTCTCTTTCTCTCTCCCCTCTTGGAGTGCAGTCAGTCTAGTCTGAATTAAGAATCCTGAAGACAAGGCTAACCACTCCACTATATTTCCCAAGAATTCATAGCAGTTCCTAGATCATAAAGAAAAGTAATCTCTGGAGGGCCATGAAAGGACATAGCATAATTTCTCCTTGCTCCAACAAGAGACTATGGGTTGACAGTCTAGCATTGGATGACATTCTGTCGGAGAATATGATTTTGAATTCAAAGCATGAAAAAGACAACGGCAAACCGATCGATTATCGTTCCCAATAAGCCATGCCAATTCACAGATAATACAGAAAAATCTGTAAAGAAGAGCAACGTCCTGAAGTGGACATCACATTAAAAAAAAATTAAAATATCCTGTTACAATTCTTATTAAGTCATAGCGGTTAACTTTCTTTGACATTATGGTTGCTGAATATTTTTTTTTTTTCACAAATAAAACACCGGTTTAAGCCAGCTGTGCAAGTGAAGATGGCGCGATCAAGCAAATTGAGAACACACGGCACTTCATTTTAATTTATGACATTTTAGACAATCCGATATCCACCGGAAAAGAAGGATGTTATTTTGATTATAACACGGTAGCAAGCCGCAAGAAATCGCTTCGCTAGTCATGTGTGACCCGTGTGTCGGATAACACTGGTAATGGTCTGAAAATGTCTTAAAGCATAGATACCATAAAGTGTTGATATCTAAATTAAAATTAAATAAAACTGTTTCATGACAGAAGGTACATTTTCTTTTGTACTATTCTCATTCTCTAAGTCAGTTGACACTAATTTCACTGTTAAAAATAGTGATTTTCACTTAAATAATAAAAAATTAAAATTTCAAACACGCTGTGTTGTATATTAATATTTATTTATATTATTTAAATTAGGTTCTTCGACTAGTTTCGCCCAACAAAGCCATCATCAGGAGAAAAATTCCTGTTTGTTAATAGCAGTGGATTACAGGAGTGAATGAGTGTCTCTGCAGAAAGTGAACTTCGCTGTCAGTTTTCATTTGTTTTATCGTTAATTTTTGGCCAGTCCTTGTATTGGTCAAAAGGCCTCTTTCAAGTTCTTTTAAGGAGAGGCTGGAAGATTTATCAGTCTCAGATTTACCTCTTTAGTCATTCTGACAGCTTTCTTGTTGCTGGGAAGGTGATGTGTGAGTTATTATTTATCTTTTATTTTGCGGGGTGAGGGATGTGTGTATGTGGGAAACCTCAACACGACTGCAAATATGTTTGTCTAGCATGATTGAGAAATATGGGTGGGGGTTAATCTACGGTATTATATATTAATTCTATCTGTGCTGTTCAGTTTGTTGTTAAGTCCGTCCTGGAAAATGTTTTGAGGCGCAAAATCCATTTGTCTTCACGTTCTTCTAGTATTTTTCTAAGTTTATCTTTTGTGTCTATTTCTACTCTTTTAATAATAGTGAAATTTGAGTGGCTATTAAAATCATGTTCTTTTAGGCGGAAATGTTGTTCTTCAGACAATAATCTTTCGTGGGGATCCGACTTGATCCAATTCCGATAATTATTAATTCTGTAGTGAAAAGGCCATTCAGATTTTCCTACATATTGTTTCTGGTATAGTGTGTATTCTAATAAGTAAATTATTTTATGACTTCTACAGTTAGAGTTGTGTTAGTGAGTGAGCTAGTGAACGAATTGGTATGTTTAATGTGGTTACAACACACACACACACATATATATATATATATATATATATATATATATATATATATATATATATATATATATTTTGATAATTGTATATTTAGGCAGAAATCCTTCATTTATGCACGTTTCATTAAAAACGACTGACAAGGTACTACGATTAAGCGTTTTATTTAATATTTATTGTGTTCAAAAAATGCTGTTCTAATATTCTATAATTCCGAGCGCTTTCGTCTCTACCTTTAACCATTATCAAGGATGATATTATTTTTCCGTTTAATTGTGTGTGTGATGTGTATGCATTATTTTCCGTACATGGTTAGCACATTGTGGCCTTGTCCGTAGTTAATATTTGTAAGTGTTGACATTTTCTTTTTTATTATTAGGGCTTTCATTATTTTTAATCTTTTTTGTTTTTGCAGATGGATGAGGTTATGATTTTCCCGCACCTTCCTTAATAATGTTTTTCTTATTCTTTCAAAATCAGTAACCCCTTGCGTCTTGTAATATATATATATATATATATATATATATATATATATATATATATATATATTGATGCTTGTTTCATTACATAATATAGATATGTTTTGTCTATTTTAAGTAAATTCCTTTCATATTGTCTGAATCATTGAAAGACGAAAAAAAATCACCATACTGATACATGTTTTTTCAATCCTATCTAAGGTTTCGGCTTACATTAAGCCATTATCAAAGATGACATTTACATTTCAATATATTAAATAATACACGGAAAAAACAATAATGATAGTCTGTTTTTGTTACATGGAAGATTTCCAAGCAACGACAAACTCGTGTATACGAGACGCAGAAGCGAAAATCGCACCGCAGCTCGTGACGTTACACATGACCACGCCAGAGTAAAAACGAGAAGTATTAAGTATTGGAAGTCGTTGGTATATATATATATATATATATATATATATATATATATATATATTAGAACGCAAGAGTTTGTATACATTTCTTTCTGTATATGTAAAGGTCGGCTGGAAAGTTCATAGTCTCACCAAGATATAACAGTAGACAAACCAATTGGTAGACTAAACTGATATGCATGTGTACCAGAATACAATAGATGGCCGCCGTCCAGCTGTTCTATTCTGGTACACTTGCAAGTCTTTTAGTTATGTACCTCCATGTGGTCTCGTAAAAAACAGCTTATCATGAAGAAAAAAAGCCCCAAACTCAATAAAAACAAAGTTTTCTCATCAAAATGCTTATGTTATTATTACGAGGAAAGACCAAAGTATTTTTTTTAATTATTTTTTGAAATTTTTTACTTCTTTGTAATAGATTGTATATTTTGGTTAAAAATCTTGGTTTTTTTTGGGGGGGATGGGGTTACGTCTGCGGCGGACCAAAGATAAAGTTTACTTTTTTTTGCTTTGCTTCTTTTTTTTACGGTGAAAAACATTGATTTGGAAATTCTTGCAAAATTCAAATAATTGTTGGATTTTAATGAAACTTTCAGGACATATTCAGAAATGAATGAAATTATTTTTGAAAATTTTTTAGAAAATCTTGGTAAAAAAATATATATTTACATATAATGCCACCCAATTACATAATTTCATGAAATTTCGTGAAATCAAATTTTTAAGCGGGCGATTTTTTTATTAGTCAAAAACAGAACTCTTTGAAGAAAGTAAATCATAATTTTTTTTTTTTTTTTTTTTTGTAAAACAGTTGCCCGTTTCATGGAAAATCTGCTCTGAATTGTAAAATAAAAAATGCAATAAGACTATGACATCATTTAATTAGAAAAGCTTTTAATGGCTTTTATAAATAAGTTATCTTAATGACACTATTGTCTGAAGAAATAATTTTTTTTCGATGAATAATGAAGTTTTACAAGAATTTTTTCATTTTTTTTTAAATTTTAATTATATTAATATAATAGTTCAAAAATCGTTTAAAATTCTTCATTGCTTTAAAGAATGCAATTTGGTGATATTGTTAAGTGAAAAGTAAATTTACGAATCAAAATTTGAAAAGTTCATAACAGTCGTTTGTACCCGAATATTTTTAAAATAATTTTAAAAATAATTCTTAGCGAAAAAAAACGTTCCTAATTTCTACTTATTGGAATCTATACATGATATAATCCTTAAAAAGGTCACGTGATTTAAGTGTCGTCTGACGCACAGTAATTATTTCACATTTAATTCAGTTCTGTTTCATCATTAACGTCTTTGCAAATCATCCCTTCAAAATATAAAAAAATAAGTTTTACTATTCTTAATTGTTATTTCACTAAATATGTTGACTTTATGTATTTATTTTAGTTTGGTTCATACTTCAATTAATTAATTTTTTGTTTAAGTTAGTAAACTTAAGAACCTAGAGACGAAATTCAAATTTCATAAAGCCTCTTAAAAACCTAACTAAATGTCAATAAAATTAAATAATTGCTGAAAATATGTTAATTTGTAAAAATTGCTAGATAGTTAAAAACTTTTTAAAAAATGCATTCACTAAATTTTCGTAAATTTGTCATTTCTGGTCATCCTTAAAAGAAAGAGGGGGTCCCATCGTTAAGAAACGCTTGTATATTTTTATACTATAAGTAAGTAATATTTATTTCAAATCAGATTAATTTAACTTTAAATTTTCTAATTTTACTCACAAATCTATAATTTCATTTTGAAAGAATTTTAAACCCGTTAAATTTGTTTATAAATTTCTTAAAATTAAGAAAATGGCCGCTTTTCAAAGATTTTTTTTTTTTAAATCGAGCAATTATTTGACATTCCAATGTATATAATTTTTCTCTGAAATACACCGGAAATTTAATCATTTACCTTTCAATTAAAACTCGAATTAAATCTTTTTCATTTTTAAAATTTAATTTTAAAACTTAGGTATCGAAAATTCAGTGGAGGTACCTATTTTAGTCTGTCAACTGGTATGTCTTCTTACATTTATATATAGGTCAGCCTATAAACTTTACAACCGAACCTTATATATTCATGATTCATGAATTTATAAATTATAATTTGCACCTTTAATTGAAATTAAAATAACTGATCCAACGTGCAACTTTCGGATAATAAGTGTGGCATTACTGTAATTATTGAACAATATAGTTCATGCCACATTGACAGAAAATCTACCAGTAAAAAAGAATTCTCTTTTGTACAAAAACGCACAAACTTAAAATTTAAATTCAAACTCAGCGTTGCGACCGCACGTTCCAAAACAATAACACATTTCTCATAGCATTTTTTCGGATTACATCTCCATTTTCGTTGTCCTCTTATTACCGAGAAGTAAAAACAAGAACAAAATCTACTTCCATACCTGAGGATGTCTGTAGGAACAGACGAAAGCTTGTAAAAAATTAAAAAGAGCTTATGCAACTGGAATTTTTAAACAGGGATCATATCATTCATATACAGGTTCGGGGTTGGTGTATCTTATTTATATTGTTTGCGAAGATGTATTCTCGCCATTTAAATCATTAACCTCTATATTTGTTTTTTGTATGAATGATTCATGAATTTATAAAATATATATATATATAATATATATAATCAGCAGGATTCATTGCAAATCCCTATACTTGGACAAAGTTCTTTTTTTAATCTTTCCATGACAGTGAGATTTTCTGTCATGGCTTATCAGATAATCGTTGAATTTCATCTTTGTCCCTTCCGTATCATTTATTTCTGCTGCTTTTTCTCTCCGTTAGGCACTAATCAACTAAGCTTTTCTTACATTTGCTATCCTTCCTTCCTTCTTTCTTTCTTTCTGTTATGTTTACTTCGATTTTTATTGCATAATTCTATGATATCACTTACCATTGTCTATTCTCTGATTTTCATGTATCTCTTCTTACCGTCATACATTCCAGTTTATTTTGTATAATTCTATGTTTGTTTTCTATCAAATTTCTTAATCACCAAGTTTCACACTTTTTATAATAATGTTGGCATTATACATTCACGTTTTAAGCATATTGGTAAAATGTTTTTCATTATCTATTTTTATTAAATAATTTCCAACCAAATGTTTACATAGTTGTTTTATTCCATTTTCATGTTCACCTTTAATGTTAACAATTGATATATGTATTCCTGTACATCTTCCAGGTCCTCAACATTTTGTCCGCTAAAAATTTAAATACAAATTGTTCAATGCCTGAGTAATTTTGGCTAACGTTAGACATTATGAAAGATTTTTGTTTTTTGTGCTATGTCAGTTTATTCATTTTTAAATATCACGTTTTCAAGTCTCTCTCTCTCTCTCTCTCTCTATCTATCTATCTATCTATCTATCATCATTATTATTTTTATTTTCTTTGATTTCTGGCGTTTAAACATTTCTTTCCGGGTCCCGCCAAGGAACTTAGGTTAGAAATGGCATCACTGAAAAAAAAAATTACAAAGATAAAGCCCTTCGTAAAGTGTGGGCTGTACTTGTCAGAACAGTTTTTTGTATCTCCTTGAGGCATGGACTTCCAGGGATCCCTTCAATTAGTCTACTGCAATCTTTTCCAACCAGTCTTAGGGCTCCAACTACAACAGGGATTGTTGATGTTCCCATATCCCACATTTTCGAGATTTCCTTGTATTTTGACAACTTTTTGAATATCTTCAAAGATACATTGCAGTCAGCAGGAACTGCCATATCAACAAGGAGGCGCCGTTTTTGTTTGTGGTCTTTAATAACAATATCTGGGCGGTTGGCTTATTATTATTATTGTTAATAGAAATCTTATAAGTATAAGAAACTATACTCGCTCGGAAAACCTTTGGTGTCTTGATTTGCAAATAAACAAGCCAATACCGAAGGGAAAAAAAGGTATATAAAAAAGAAAGAACCAAGAACATGTACGTTAACCGAAAATAATCGTTTAGCATGCAAGTCCAAGAAAAAAAAAAACCCGATGCGAGTACGCAAAATAACTAAATAAAGTGCTCACTACAATGAGTAGAACAGACCTAGTTAAACCTAGAGAGCTAGAACGGAATATATAGTCAATAAACACCCTTTTTTTGTTTATTGACTATATATTCCGTTCTCTCTTTACCTTTTTAGCCATCCTTCCCTGACGATCCGCTTAGGTGAAACATTGGTAGGTTTGTCTAGCTCTCTAGGTTTAAGTATATATATATATATATTCGCCTGAAGATTGTGAGACAGCCGCCTGACAAGGTGCCCACATGATACTTCAAGTAGCGGAAAGGCAGTAATATCTGAGCACTTTTTCTTTGTTTATTTATAATATATATATATATATATATATATATATATATATATATAAAGACTATTTAAGCAAAAATCAGTTGACCAGTGTAATTTTGGAAGATAACGTATTTAAGGAAAGCTTTAGTTGCGATTACGGTGCTCAATATCATGAGATAGAGCATTAATAATAATAATAACAATAATAATAATAATCACTTCACCGTTAAATGTACCGGCTTTGAGTTTTATAAATATCATCAAATCTTCCATGAAACTATTATATAATTCTTTTTCCTTAGAACGTACGTTACGTCCTTCCATACCTCATAAATAATAGACTATTCCATTTTGATCACAAGAAAAAACATATTAGAGGTGCTGTTTGGTTTCAGTGAGAAAAAGAGAGAAAGATAGTGGAGGTGATAATGCTCTCATATGTTTAACATCTTCTTCAGTGAAATGAAACACCTTGTCAATTTTAAATCTTTACACTTTTCCCTCTTTAAATATTGCCCTGCATTCATATTTATGATTGTTATTGCAATATTTCGTTAAAGTTGTCATGCTAAAATATTTAACAATGCAATATAGAATTTCCCCGGATATTTTGTAGTCTTGGGACCGGCACTGAGATTATTTATTCATTAAATATCGTGATACAAGAGAAAATTAAAAGAGGAAAACCCTGAAATGTTCATCAATATAGCTAATATGAATTAATGCTAATTGGCAGCTGATTTCAAAAGTTTTCTAAACTCTGGAATGGCTTATTAATTAAAATACCCCCAAAACAAAACTGCTCTCTATTAATCATCAGAGAGACCCCTTTCTGCCTTCCATCATCATGGCTGATGCTAACCTCCAAAAGAATGACTCGTTGTGCCTTCTCGGGTTAACATGAAGCTGAAAGATTATTTTGAATCAATTGCTAAGCCTGCTGCTAGGAAAGTTAGTTCCTTGTGTCATGCTAGACAATTTTTCTCTCCAAAATCTATATTACATTTTTACAAGCCTACCATTCGTACATGCTTCGAATATTGCTGCCATATATTGTCTGATGATCCTGCTATATATTTAGATATTCTTGATAAAATCTAAGCAAGAATCCGCAGTGTTATTGGTCATAACCTGACATCTCAGCTTCAATCAATTTCCCGATGCCGTAATGTAGCTTCGCTGTGCCTTTTCTATAAATACTTTCATGGTAATTGTTCTAATGAACTTTCCTCTTTGGTATTTAGACTTCATGAATTTAAGCACAATACTAGATTGGTGACAAAGTCTCATCATTTTACAGTTTACATGAATTCTTTGTTAACAATTTCATTTCCAGCCAACATTGCATTTAAATTATTGAAGATCAATGTCAATCGTTATGTTTTGTCTTCATGATTCCTCTTCTTTTCCAGCTCCTTAATAATGTTTTTACTTTTTCTTATTCTTTCACACTCTTGCGTCTTAGTAGCTTTATTGCCTTGATTGGGGTGAAACGATTAAAAAGAATTCCACAACTTCAGGTAATGGAGAAAATTGGTTGTACCATCCAAAGAACCCCACTGTAAATAAGTGGATTTTGTCGTGAAGGTAATGGCGACTGCGGTAAGTTTCATCTTTACTCGGCCTCCCGACATAATTGTGGTCTTTACCTAATACCGTGGAGAAACAGTTAACACATGTTATTAAGGTATTCGATTCATCACCGTGTGTCCAAAAGTTGTGACCTTATGTCATACTAAGTTCAATTTTATCAATATAAGTGTAAATCAGAATTACCTAGCTCAACCCTTACTAATTTCAGAAAATAAGTCTTTTTTTTTAATAAGAGCGTATAAGAACGTATAAAGTGTTGGCGGAGTTGGTAATGGCTGCTTCAGTTGCTGCTACGCAGTAACTACTTATTTAAGACGTTGAATACTGAGAAAGACATTATTCGGATTATTTTGCAAATGGATCCAGAATGCCAAGCTAACAAAGTCATGGAGTTTTGTTTTAAAAAGACTGACTTCTAAAAAGTTCAGAAGTCATCCAAGACACACCGTAGTCACAACGCTGAACCGAGACATTCAAAGAACACGGCAGAAAGATTCTACTTTTTCCATGAGAGAAGTTTACAATCAAGGAAGATCTCCAACAAATCCAAAAACTCACAGAGGACAGAGAAGACTGGCAAAATATTGTCGAATCAGTAGACAATGTCAATGAAAATGAGAGAGAACATGTTAATTCATGACCTCAAATAGAAACAGTTTTGATGATGATAAACCTTGCAGGCAATGTTTACCTTTATTTATCATTCCAAGATTTCTTTAACGATATCCATTTCCCCCGTTCCCATGCCAAAAATGTAACACGTAGTCATTTTGAGAGATAGGCTGGGTTTAAACACCTGATACGGCAGATAACACAATGTCGTATTTTTATGATAGGTTATTCAGAAATGGTACACATTCTTCGAACATAACTTGTACTACAAACATCCACCTGTACATCGATGTTTGAAAGGATTAGACCATCTGTCTGTAATACAGCTCACGAAAAAAACATACGAATGTCAACAAACAGAATGGCTTCAGAATGCACAGCTAACAAAGCCATGGAGTTTTACTTTAAAAAGACTGATTTCAAAATTTTCAGAAGTCATCCAAGACCCACCATAGTTACAACGCTGAACCAAGACATTTAAAGAACAAAGCAGAAAGATCCCACTTTTTCCTTTAGAGAAGTTTACAATCAAGGAAGATCTCCAACAAATCCGAAAGCTCATAGAGGACAAAGAAAGCTGGTAAAATATTGTCCAATTAGTAGACAATGTCACTGAAGATGAGAAAACTTTCATGACCTCAAATCGAAACAGTTTTGATGATGATAAACCTAACAAGCAATGTTTACCTTTATTTATCATTCCAAGTTGTCATTCCAAGATTTCTTTAACGATATCCATTTCCCCCATTCCCATGGCAAAAATGTAACACGTAGTCATTTTGAGAGATAGGCTGGGTCTAAACACCTGATACGGCAGATAACACAATGTCGCAGTTTCATGATAGATTATTCAGAAATGGTACACCTCGAACGTATTTACTACAGACATCCACCTGATTTTTTTAAAAATCATTTTAAGGCAATAAGGTCGCTAGATGCAAGGGGTTACTGAGTATGAGAAAAAAAACACTATTAAAGAGAGAGAACAATAAAAGAACAAGAATTAAGAAGATAGAGTTTAATTATTAACATTGCATTTAGATTTTTGAAGATCAAAGTGAATAGGAAAGCAAGAAGCCGGAAGAGATTTCCACAAGTGAAAAGTTTGAGAAAATAAGCGGTTAGCATAGGACTTACGGTTACATCTACCCGTTTCAACAATAAGATGATGAGACCTTTCCGCCAATCTAGTACTGCGCTTAAATTCATGAAACATGTTACCATAGAGGAAATTTCATCAGAACAATAAAGTAGAATAGTGAATGTTGTCTGGACAAGGAATCACTGCACCCCCCCCCCAGTCTTCAATTAATTTCTGGCTTTGTGCACTGAAAATGTATGTTTGTGTTCTGTGCGTAAGCTGAGTGCATATGTACACTGACAGAAAATAAAATTGCAACATTCTAAAAATATGTCTCAATTTACTTGGGATTAAGGATACAGTTAAATAATTGAAGGTTAAATTGGATTAAATTTGTTAAAATAAGAAATAAGTGAGAAAAGCCATTATAAATTTTACATGCTTCGCTATTTATTTAGCTTCACCAGAAACACGTAAAATTTATAAAGGCTTTTCTAGTTACACCTTATTTAATCAATCATACAGGTAATCTATGTGGTTTACGGCAAAAGATTGTATATATGGATCAATATTCATACAGGTTCGAAAATATCACTGACCTGTTGGAGAAATGGCAGCAAAACGGATATGAACAATGTCTTGGACATACATGGCGTTTTTCGTTCTACAAAGATTTTGGATTTAGCTGTTCCGGCAGACTACTGTATAAATCTCCAAGAAGGAATAGATAGGTTTGCCTATCAACCAGTTAACAGCAACCAACTTATCTTTTGAACAGGAGTGGAGGTTTATCCCTTGTTTCCTATTTAGCATTGTGTTTCCGGTTTCGTCTCTTTATTTGAACTCACATTTTCATACTTGCTTCTTAGTATACTCTCGCTTCTTAGTGGCATTATCACCTTGCTTGAAGGAAATTATATATATATATATATATATATATATATATATATAGGGTGATTCAAAAACTATTAAAATTTCTACTTCGGCAGGTACTATATATATATATATATATATAGGATAGGATAGGAAACGGTTATCAATCTAACATGTTTCACTTTTATTAAAGCTTCATAAGACAATGAGATATGGAGGAAAAAAGAAGAAAGAAATTCTCGTATTTTTACTTTCGTGTGTTTGGATTTTCATTGGTTAAACAACACTAAATAAAAATAATAAAAAAGTACCAGTATTTCTTTCTTCTTTTTTTCTCCATATCTCATTGTCTTATGAAGTTTTAATAAAGGTGAAACATGTTAGATTGATAAACGTTTTACATCCTATCATTCATATATATATATATATATATATATATATATATATATATATATATATATATATATATATAATGTAACTTTCAAAATAGAAGTTTTAATAGTTAAATGTTATTTTATGTTTAAATGACCGAATAGATCGAGCAAATTTGTTTGTATTTAATAAATTCGAACCTGGCGAATTTAATTATGCGCATGGCGAAATTTGAAACGAATTAATTTTTTTACAGTATAAACACACCACGGATATCGTATTCAAAGAAAGATTATGCTGAATTAATCTGTTAAATAAAGATTTTATTTAGAAAATAACCTGCGATTCGTTCAGATGTTGTCCCCTAATTTTTTTTAAATCGAGCAAAGATCCATATCTGTCTGGAATTTTAAGCTTTATAAAAGTTTGAACAAGCATATATTAATTTTTAAAAAGTGTGCGAGATCAATTATCACTGTTGCTTAAACATTGATAAACAAAGTTTCGCGTAGACCAGGCGGTGGCCTTCAATCTGGGATCCCAACGGTACCATGATAGATTTATATAAAAAAAAAAAACAATGAGCCTCGTAATAAACTGGATGTTAGATTAACATGTATGCAATGTTTCATCAATATTGTTTCACTGGTTTATGTGGCAACTTTATTCAAGCATACAGAAACTGGCATATATATATATATATATATATATATATATATATATATATATATATATATTCAGGATATGAGGTGTTATCCTGAGTTTCACGCTTTTATGATCATCAGACAAACTGGTTTTTTTTTTTTAAATTGTATCTATTTCCTGCGCTTGTTCGATGACACTGTCATACACATAGAACACATAGGTCTCATGTCCATACAACTGAATATATATATATATATATATCAATGATATTGAGCGCTTTCCACTATTTGCTGCACATAAAAATAATATATATATATATATATATATATATATATATATATATATATATATATACATTTCACGTCCTAATTATATACCGTCCTGGGTATGACAATAAACTACGTCCAACAGCAAGGCCTCTGACCATGAGATTTTGAGGAGCATGAAACCACTTCTTAATAGCTGGTGTTCCCAGGTCCAACTTGACCCGGGGTTGTAGCACCTGTCAGGGTCCCAGCTATGGGCAAATAGTTAATCCCCAAACTACGGTCAAAAGACTATGAAAGCGTAAAATAGGTTTTAATACCAGAAATAATGCAAAAATATATTTGTAAAAAGATATTTTTTTTAAAAGTCACTACTAGGAATTTGGTGGAGGAGGGTTAAATGAAAAAATGAATTGATTGCATAAATACAATCAAGCAACAGATGTAATAGAAAATCGATGCATTTTATCTTTCACGCCGGCTCCTTTTAAGACACGCCTTTTTGAGGCAAAGTTGTTTTCTTTTTTTTTTTTTTTTTGTTTGTTTGTTTTTTTTCTTTTCTGTTGCCTGCTCGTATCTTCAGATTCGGAGCAATCCATACAAGCAAACTCTTTCTACTGCATGAGTAAAAGTTCTCAAGAAGAGCGAAGAAAGTATCGGCTGAAATGAAGTGATAATATCAAGGATGATGAGTCCAAACAAAATGTGGCTTAAATTCTTCTTTCGTTCCATAAACGATTGTTACAAAATCAATCTCAATCAATCTCTCTCTCTCTCTCTCTCTCTCTCTCTCTCTCTCTCTCTCTCTCTCATAGTGGAACACACCTATTCTTTAGTTAATAGACTCTCACACCTATAATAAGTTGGAGTAGTAAGAGTAACGAGCAGTCGCTCAGTGGGGCAGTCTGAGTTCAGTCTGAAGTCGGACGACCGGCTGACCGGTTCAACTCTGCCTTCGGGCGGGGAGGAACCCGAACGAGGCTACGCCGAAGGGCGGGGTCTCTTTCGGGGAGGTAAGGCAAACCTGAACTCGTTTATACGGGTTTTAAAAAAGGGCATATTTTGGCTCGGAGATCCCACGGGCTCGGAGATCCCACGGGCTCGGAGATCCCACGTTAAACTGGCCTTGTACCACATGGTGCCCTCGTGGTGGGATGACTAAATACCGTCGCTAAGGGGTTCGGTCAGTCAGTCGATGCCGGACGACCGCTAGTGGAATACTAAAGTATCAGCGACCACAACTAGATTTTTTCTGCGTCATTACCTATTATATCAAGTTCCTAACGTTTTGTACGTCGAACCTATTTTAGGACCGACTTAGTACAAATACAAGCCTCCACTGTGAAACCACTCAATAACTCTCTCTCTCTCTCTCTCTCTTTCTATCTATCTATCTCTGTTAATTTTTCTATCCATCTCAGTCTGTTCATTTACCCATCGATCTACATATCCAAGCTTTTTCATATTTAAGTCTTTTCATATCTATAAATCGATTTTTCAATATATTCATATCTATATGTCTGTTTCTCTCAAAATGTTCATAATCTATCTGTGTGTCCCTCACTTTAAGGCTTCCGGTTACATCACGTTGAAACACCGGTGCCCGTACGATCATCAAAGTTAAGCAAAGTCGATCCTGGTCAGTATCTAGACGAGTGACCGCTTAGCAATACCAGTTGGTGCAAGCTTGGTGCGCAGGCGCTGTAATGGATGATGGTTCGTAATGGTTAATCGGAAAGTCGAATTCAAATTACCGTTGGGTTTGTTGTATTCACTTACGCGCTAATTATATATATATATATATATATATATATATATATATATATATATCGATCTATACATTATCTATCTATTATTCATAATCTATATTTTCTTCACTTATCATTAGATTTCTCTCCAGTTAGCGATCTATTATATATCTATCTATGGATAGATACATATCTATCTATTAGCTATTTATTTATCTATCGTTAGATATTTATCTAATACCTATCTGTTTATCTATATCTATTTATCTATCTATGTATCTATCGATAGACATTTATGTATTAGCTATCTGTTTATCAGTCTATTTAATCTCTCTCTCCATCTATCTAACAATAGAGATTTATGTATCTTTTTATCCATATATGTCTATCGATAAATATTTATTCATCTAGCTATCTATCTCTCTATCATATATATATATATATATATATATATATATATATATATATAAATTATTTATCTACCGTTTTATATCTATCTGTCTTTAGATATTTATTTATATATCTATTAATCCCATATCTTTTAATAGCATTCATCTGTTTTTCCTCTATATATACATGCATGGCTTATGTGTGTGCTTGTATATATATATATATATATATATATATATATATATATATATATATATATATATATATATATAATCGACTCTCCCGTCGAGATTCGACGTATGAGGGTCAAGCAGATCAGTTTCAGGAAACCGACAGCCCGACACCGGCACATGAGATTTGATTATAGTGGTGAAGGCCTCGTGCAGGACCATCCACACTTTTTGAAGGGACCAATACAGAGACCTGGTGCACCGAATGCCACAAGGTTCCCAAACGACACTCCGCAGCTATTGAATTCAGAGTTGTCCTTCTTCTAGACCAGTTGCCATCCAAGGCTATAGAACCCAGTATGTCCTGCTATTTTACCCATACCTGGAGGGAGAGGAAGAGGATTCATACCTTTCCCAAGGGTATTAGCACGTAAGTGAATGTAATGGATTCGACTGGAATAGGAGGCACGGTGGAGTAATGGATAGCGGCTTGTATTGAGGAATCGCAGAGCCAAGTTCGAATATATATATATATATATATATATATATATATATATGTGTGTGTGTGTGTGTGTGTGTGTGTGTGTGTACGAGGATATGTTAGTTTGTCATTATATATGTGTCTGTGAGTATATGTGTGTTCGCACGCGCGTGTGTGTACGCACATTTTGTTATCACATGTTTATGAGAAGATATTAGATTTCTTTCCTTGTGATACAAACGAAATATCAACTTCAAGAAACAAATCCACAACGAAAAATGTTTTATTTGCAAGCAAGACACTGAAGACAAAATCCCGCCGACCTAAAAATACACAAAAAGTTCTCACATTCACGCCGTAATTTCTGACAAACTAAAAAAAAGAAACAAAAAAAAATACGCTCGCCTCTTATTTCAAACCATTAAGACGTTAAATCATCAATATTTACAACAAAGCGCCATGTTGAATCCGTCACTTTCTCAGGCTATGTCAGAGTTATGTCCCCTGAAAATCAATGGTTATTATCTTGAACAAGATTTTGACGGCTTATCAGGCGAAACACATTCCGTTATCAGATAGGTTTGATTGCTTCTTAAAGATTTTGTTTAGATAATCATCCCTTGATATTGTTCACTTGGGTTCTCGTAACCCTAACCTTGAGTTCAAATATACGAACATCTGAAAGATATACAGGCGTGAACATCTTTTTAAATGTAACTATTTACAAACCTATAAGGGCATATTGACTGGGAAAAAGTATGTCTATCCACCTATAATATATATATATATATATATATATATATATATATATATATATTGATATATATATATATATATATATATATATATATATATATATATATATATATTATATATATATATATACTGATATAATTATTTATTTAAAATGATTAGCTGCATCTCATTGACGGAATCATAAATGTTGAAGGTAACAACAACATATAGAAAGAAAACAAGCTACTTTCACGCCGAAACTTAAGACGTGTTATATCTACTCTGTCTATACTGATATATATATATATATATATATATATATATATATATATAGAGAGAGAGAGAGAGAGAGAGAGAGAGAGAAAGAGCAAGAAGAAATATTTCTCCTCCCGATGATGGCCGTTTTGGTCGAAACTAGTTGAGGAATCTAAATGAAATAATAATGAAAAAACGAAAGAATATTAATCTACAACCCAGTGTGTCTAAAGATTTTAATTTTTTAATATTTTTTTATTGTTCAAAAAAAAAAAAAAAAAAAAAAATATATATATATATATATATATATATACACAGATGTAAAAGAACGAAAAATATAAATTCAAACGTTCATAGCATTAATTTAAAAACAAGCTCAATACAAGAGTGGAGATAGATATTAATTATAAACTGTTACACGGGAACATGCAAGGTACTAAGACAAAAATGCATATTCGTTTTGATGCCTAATTTTGACATCTCATCAGGTGATTAACATTAATAGTAATAAACGATTTTATTTAAAAATATAACTTATGAAACATCACTTCGTTACATGTTAAAAAATTTCCATAGCAGGAAAAGAAAGAAAAAAGATTAAAGTAAAAAAAAAAATAAAAAAATAAACGAAGAGAATAAGAAATCAATAAAAGGAATAGAAAGAGGAAATAAAAGAAATGCATAAGAAAAAAACGCTACTACAGAGAGAAGGAAAAGAAAAGAAAAGAAAAAAGAAAAAGAAGGGGGAGGGTAATTCCAAACTTTACCTTCTCTTCATTATCGGAAAAGGAAAGGGAAGAAAACAATACACGAGGATTTGTTGATAGCGCTTTAGCCAATGAAGATACGTTAAGATGGAGAATTCAAAATTAAATGGAAATATAACGCGACAAGATATATTGGAGCATTACAAACATTATAGTATCTTGAATGAAGCCGAGCTTCTCGACTTGACGGTCGAACTTTCTGCCTCTGAGCAGAAAGGAACCCGGACGAGGCTCCGCCGAAGGGCAGAATCTCGTTCGGGGAGAATGACTGACCCGATCTCGTTTATACGGGTATTTTTTGGCCGAGCCTACGGGCTCGGGAAACCCACGATAAACTCGGCCTTGTGCCACATGCAACCCTCGTGGGGGGGGGGGCTAGATACCGAATCTTGAATGAAATCAAATATTTAAACAAAATTAAACATAGTACGTAAATAAAAGACACCTTAAGAAGAAAAACCATATATAAACAAAGCAACTACTTAACTATGCCAACCTTATTGGTCAGATAATACTTTAGTCAAAGTAACAATTACGGTCTTACATACAATCACTCCAAAATAATAGTATTAGTTGTTATTAATTTGTATTCATTGACGTGTACGAGAGGAAGGGTGCTAGAAACCTGACCCACTTCCTTAAATCAATATTTCTGTTGTGGATTCCGGGTTGAAATCCGGTACCAATAAATAACAAACGGCAGAAATTAATATATGAAAATAATGTATTAACGTAATAATACAAACTGGTAAAGCAGGTTAGTAGTTCCAGGAATACGGGTTAGTAGCAAAATATATATACAGTCTTTGGTATTGAAGTATTGCTGTATGACTTCTTACTAAGTCTACGTGCTCGCTCACTGTGACTCCTACAACGCTGTTACCTCACCCTCACTCATCCAGTTACCTACAACCTTTTACTCTGTCACTCTGGACTCGACTCGACTCTTCGGCCTTGCTCTCGTTTTACTCTCGTCTTACTCTCGGGTCTTCCCGTAGCTGTAGTATATGTATATACTGGGTGAGTCCATTTGTGTAAAAAGGGGTGGACCCCTCAACAATTTCATTGACCAAACCTCAGAAAAATTGTGTGCGTTTTCAACTTGTTTTTTATCGAACCGTATTATGATGTCTGTATATCTCTAATAGTATTTATTTATCCTATACGGAACCTAAATTCGACCTTGCCAACCGAACGATCCTTTGTGGCCGAAAGGTTAGCGAAAGGTTAGGCACGTCAAGCTAAATGACGGTTCCGTATAGGATGCAGGTTCGAATCCTGTGAAAGGACGAATATTTTCTATAAAAATTTCTCGGACATTCAGGCGGGTAAATGTTATTTAATACTGTTTATTATAAACAGAGCATTTACTTCAATACTTGTATCTATAAAAAAAGAGAATTTTAAACATAAAAATGTCTTTAATAAATTGTCGGACTTTGACCATTTCTTAAGGTATATATATATATATATATGATATATGTATATATATTGATATATATATATATATATATATATATGTATATTGATATATATATAGAGAGATCGATAGCTATATTGATATATATATTCATATATATATATATATATTCAGATATATAATATATATATATATTTATATATAAATATGTATATATATATATATATATATATATATATATATATATATATATATATGTGTGTGTGTGTGTTCCTGTATGTATGTAACTCAATTCTATGTATATATGTTTCAAGTATTTTCATCCAAAATCGTGTTCAAAAGTCTGTTGTGTCTCATACTTTAGTTTAGAACTCCATCGCATTTTATAAGACTCAAGAAAAACTTTTCAACAATATTGAATCAAATAGGACGTATTTGCTTCCGTGAGAGACAATATCTATCAAATGGCGTATTACAACAACGTGAAATAAATCTTTCATAATGTTTCTCCAAGACCTGTATGGTTCTGTACTTTTTTTCAGATTCCGTTAAATCTAGACTCCCATGTATGTTTAGAAATCATTGGAAGGTAAAAATATTATTTAAATTACGATTTATTTTCTCAGTTTGGATTGGTGATTTAGTGGACTTTTACTCCACGAGTCATCACATTTTCGTAACATAAACGAATGACAAAAGGTAACAAATACAGTGGCGTAGGTAGAGTAAATGTCACCCGGGGCGGTCCGCTCAAATGTCACCCCAATGATCCCGATTCACCCTATGCTGAATGGTTAGCTGTAGCTAAATTTTCATATATGCTCTACCTCTACTTTACTCTACTGACCAGTACGTTACTGTTTACATGTATGATCCAAGACAAAATCCAGTACCACAAAATAATCAATTCGAATCAAAAGATGAAAACATTGCTATTTTTCCTACTCACAAATTTCCCGACAATTTAGTAGAAAATTTCTGACGGGGGAGAAAACTGGGGGGTCATAAATTATTTCTGGGGAGTCATATGCCCGCCTGCGAAACCCTGTGTCTCCACCACTGTTTTCAGACTATTTTTTGGCACCTTAGCCTGGTTGAAAAATTTTTGTTGGGGTGACATTGTGTCACCCTCATGTGCAGGCACCTCGGGCCCGTCCGCCCCCTCTCCCCACCTTAGCTACGCCACTGAACAAATATCCAGTTTTATTTTCATTTTTTCCTCTTACTTTTTCACAAGTTTAGTTCGTTTTCTTGGCTTTAAAATCAGGTGCGTTTCATAAATGAAAATAAACTTTTGCCCTGGAATTTTTCTGTTTTATTAGCTGCATCTCCCTATACACAAAGGATTGCGATTTATATAAACAATCGCGTCTGTATTCGCAAGATTTGTCAGATTCCTGTTTTCACAGAACACTCGTTGAAAATTTATCGTTCACCAAAAAACTTAAGTGACCTACAAAGTATGTCACACGTACGCCTTCGTCCACCAAGTAAATCTTATCCGTGTAAAAAGGTTTGGAATAGTTCTTAACATTTGAATTTATTCCTTTTCTTCTTTCTTTTTCTTCCATGTCCACGTACGCTACGGTTATGTTAAAATATTATTATTATTTCTTTATTATTCATAATTTTGTTGCTTTAAAATATTTTGATAGAGAGGCTGATGAAAGTTTGTTTTTTTTTTTTAACGACGCTCTTCAAACATAGTTAGAAAGAGTCGGGCTCTTCGAAATGGTGGAAAAATTCGAAAGACACCGGCTCTAAATATCGAACAGCAAAAAAATCTAAACCGTCTCTTTTTTCAATGGCAGAAACCAACAAAGTTTACGCACGAGATCATCTAGTAAGTGCTTCAATTTTTATTTTACTAATTAAATGACTGTTTTATATTCAATTCTACTTCACTCATTCTTTCGTCCACTTTCTTGTAAATCGCTATAATCCATGTTGAATAATTTAATAACATTTGTTTGGCGATAAACGGCTTGAAAATGTTACCTTATTACTTTGTCCTTGCAATCATGCGTAAATTAAATATGATACGGTGTATTCTTTAAATGCAGGATATGAAATATTTAATATCAATATGTTCATTTACCTAGATATTGTTTCCTTTATCTTATCGGGCAAGATACCTTTTTTCTATATTTGAAGAAATCATTTCATGTTGTCAGTTTCTTGAACTTCAAGTAATACTTCGGAAATATTGTCATTTTTTTATCAATATCTATAGGCTAAAATGTAGATTATCTTGTCACAATGTAAAAGATCGAATTAGAGATGACTTTGACTGAAAATTGCAGATTCTACATAAATAATAGTTGAAATATTGAAAAGCGCCTCCTTACTAAAAAAAAAATGAAAATCTTCTTGTGGCACCCTGCATTATTAGAAAAACTAAAAAAAAAAAAGAAATATTCATAGAAATATGATTTAATTTTTTTTATTCGGTTTATTAACCAGTTGTTAGTTTTTTAGACGAAGAATAATTGAGTTTCGAGAATAATTCTCTAATTGTACTTAGGCGATCCTAAGGGAAGAAAAAAAAAGAAGGAAAAAGAAAAAGAGAAAGAGAAAGAAAAGAGAAAGAGGATGAGTAATGCAAAAGGCCGGTCATTAGCGAAAACAGGTGTCAAGAGGTATCTAGGCCAACGCGCCTGACCGAATTCAAAAGACAATGGAAATTGTTATTTGGAGAAATAGAATTAAAGGTAATTAAAAGAAAAAAAGAAAGAAAACAGACTTGGTAAAAGTGTATGAACATATGTACGATTGATAAAAATGTCGGTCAAAGCATCTGGCCTACTTTTTGTGTAGAAGACTCACTATCAATTTGGAGAAATGGGATTTTTAGAACAATGGAAAACGAAATATTAATCGGAGAAAGGTGTCTTTTTTGGGATGAGGAGTTGACCGCTGGAATTGTATACAGATTCTGACCTGTTAAAAAATTAGAACCCCCACGATGATGAAGTGAAGACATTTTCAATTCAGATAATTAAGATTTTTGACTATCAGGTCTGAGCAAAAACAAAGAGGTGAAAACTATTGTTCTTGGCTCCAGAAAGCGCCAGCGAGACGGAAAAAATTCTTCCTGAAGTCACATCTAATTAGAGGCGGGCTGTTTGACAGGAACCAGAAAGGTGAGAAAGGCCGAGATTGTCATTTTCGTGCGTGCGAAAAAGGCCAAATTAGATTTTGTTTTTTTTTAGCAAGGTGTTCTTTCCCAGAACAACGATGGGATAAGCCACGCCCGATTGGAGACGTCACGAAGTACGGAGACGCCCAACCAGAATCTCATTGGCCGAAAGCGGTCACGTGATATGCGAGAAAGAGAAAAAGGACGCTCGATCAAGACCCATTGGTCGAAAACGGTCACCTGACATACGAGAGACCGGGAGAGATGGGTATGCGCCTCCCCACCAGAGGCACTGTGAGGAAGTAGGGGTGAAAATAAGAGCGATAATGGGAAATCAGAAATAATGCGACTTTTGGAATTATCGAGAAAACCCTGACGCCGACAGACCCACCCCAGTTTGTTGCGGCGTCAATAAAAGCAGAACCCCAATCGAAAGAAATCAGTTCAGCCCCGGACGGCAGCGAGAAGGGTCCACCTCAGACGGCAGAGAGAAGAGTTGCAGGCCAGACAGGCAGTAAAGTTGCAGGCCAAACAAGCAGATCAGTTCAGCCCCGGACGACAGAGAGCTCAGATCACCTCAGACGGCAGAGAGAAGAGTTGCAGGACGGAAGAAGAAGAAGTTACTTGCAGTTATGCATAGAAGAAGTTGAAATCAAACCAAGCCCAAGAACAGAAATTCGTCTCAAACCAAATCGAAGTGAAGAAATACGTCCAACTCAAGCCGAAGAGAAGAATCAGCCGAACGACTGGTAGAGATTAGCGCCCAGTGTCAAAAATATGAACCACACTCCGACATTCAAAATTCTAGAGAGATAACTCAAGTCTTTAAGTTGTATGATAGAAGCTTGGTGCCACAGTCCACAAAGCGGGTCGGGAAGTAAGAATAATTTTTTATGTAACGAACATTAGATATAAAAAGGTTGTTACCCTTTTTTTTATCAGTAATTTTTGGTCTCGTGAGTTTTTTTCATTTACTTGTGTTTTGCCACCCCGTCGAACTCAACTTTAAACATACGGCCCCAATCCCTGTTTGATCCCGTCTGTCTAAGATCTAATCACAACGTGGGTAGGCAGACCGGAGATCAGTACAGTTACCCTAGTAACCAGGTGTTGGAAGCGAGTTGGGAGAGGCGAGGCTGGTAATCATCTAACCAAGGGGTTGGAACGTCACACTTGGAACAGCGAAGAGCGACCAGGAGGAGCGACGTCACAGTTGGCGCCGTGACCAAAGGATTCGACCCTGGACCAAGTGCCGTCACATTTTATTCTATTCCAATTCCAATACAGATTTCGCGAAAACTATGAGCCTCCTCTCACTTCCTCTCGTAAGTACGTGGCCGAGTACTTACAACGTTCGCTTTTTGACCATGATACACAGGTTCGAATCTAGCTATGGTCGATTTGTCAGGCAAGCGATTCTTGATGTTAGTGGCATGTGAAGGCGATCCCAACATGCAGCACTGTTGGAAATTGCAAGAAAAGCATACCACGGGTGGAGCAAAGATTTGTGAGTGAAAAAGAGTAAATTTTGTCTCTGATTGTACTGGCTCGAAAGTCATAGGTAACCGAGGGTTTCAACGTACTGGACTTGTTGATCAGGCCAGATGATGTGCCCTCACCCAGAAACTGTAACTAAGATTGTCTCAGCATAGTTGCAGTATAAACCATAGCTAGGTTATGTGAGTGTTGAATAAACACAAATGTGCCCTAACCAGGTGCTCTTCAACGGGATTGGTTAAAAATCACAGCAAACACGCACACTGAGAAACGAGAGATTAGCCATGATATATATATATATATATATATATATATATATATATATATATATATATATATATATATATATATATATGAATGAGAGAGAGATTTCAGTAAACCCATAAAAGGTCCATTGACTTTTTATTCAATATTTATTGGTTTAATGAATCTTATGACTCTAGTTATCTTTTTAGCGCTTTTTGGTAGATATTCTGCTGACCTGAAAATACGTTGCATTTTCATCATTTTCGTGTATTTCGTATATATATATATATATATATATATATATATATATATATATATTCCAGGATGTTTTTCCAACTTATTCAAAATGATCTTCGCCCTCTCTAAACTTCTAACTTTCTGCTCTGGAGTAACGAGTTTTCTCACACGTTTCACGTACGATTTAATTTTCAAGTCTTTTTCACAGTTCTTCGGACTGTCATAAGTGAAACTCCTCTCTCTTTTTTGGGTCTCCCGTTTAAAAGATTGGGGAGGAGTTTGAACTGGACGATAAGCGAACATATATATTTTCGCTGCATCTCACATTATTAGTCCCTTTTAATTTTTCCTAATTTTCAAAAAAATAAACCATTTTGAAAGCGAATTCACTTTTCAATTTAATCTAATCAAATTATTCGGCTACCATGGGATAAATGGTTATTAGAAACTACCGAGAATTTAAAGTCATTTGGGGTGAGGCTGGGTCATAAGTACAATCAAATATTTCAAGAATTGGTTCTCGATTTTTTTTTTTTTTTTTTTCCTCTGGACCGCAATTTCGGAATGAAAGTCTGCTCGCGCCTCACCAAATTTTATATGATTAAAAATACATTTAAAAAAAATAATTGTTTCTAAATTTTTTATTGCCTTCCAATCCGCCCCCCTCCACGTGGCGCGCTTCACCGTTTCGGAACCACTGTTTTAAAATTTCCGTGACTAGAAATAAGAAAAATTTCTTTTTTTCTTTTCTTTTTAAATGTTTAAAATCTGTGGGATTAGGGATTTCGTTGTTCTTGTAGTTCACTTGGTAAATCTTAAAGAAAGTGAAGAGAAAAATAAGATTAGTTTGTAGTGCCTATTTACAGTCAGTACCTACATGGGTGACCGCTTAACAGGTACTGTAAGCTTGGGTGTGCGGGTGGTGATATTTTGGTTTGCTTTGTTTTACGGCATATCAACTTCCGTGTGTTATTTAATGCCGACAAGATTTTTATTGCTGGTAATATTTTTGTTCAAAAATGTATTGCTGGTAATACATGTTTTCCTTCAAAAATTCATTTCTGGTAATAATTTTTTTTCCAAAAATGTATTACTGGTAATAATACCTATTTTTACACTTTCATAGTGTTTGGCCCCAGTTTAATAGTTAACTATTTACCCCTAGTTGGGACCCTAATAGGTTCTACCACCCTGGGTTAGGATAGACCTAGGAACACCAGCAATTAAGAGGTGATTCCATGATCCTCAAAACCTCCTGATTAGAGGCCTTGCTGTCGGATGTAGTTTATCGTCTTACCCAGGACGAGCGGGTGGTGCAATGAACAATGGCTCAGTTTCCTTAATCGAAGATCGGAGTTTCAATTTCCGTTGGGTTCATTATGCTCATTTACACGCGAATACCTTTTGGGAAAGGTAAAAAGAAAAACATTTTCTAGCTTTAAATAATCTGCAAATAGTTGATAAGCCATAGAAAACGATTCAATCAATCGGAGCCTCAAACTCATGGCGTTGTGCCTGAGTGTGTTAAACTCTATTTGTTGGTTTAGCGGAAGTGGATTTAAAACTACGATTACTGTCGTCCTAGAAAAGAAGTGGAAAATATAGGTAATATTTAGAGTAGAATTCTCCCTTTGCATGACCTGCGAGTCAATAAATAGATAGAAAAAATTAACAAAACCGAACTCACTAATTCCTTTCAATCTATTCAGTATATTCATTTAACGTTGGAATATCAAATGATGTCTTTCAATAGCTAAACAAAGTATTAAGAAAGAGGGATTTTTTTCTTTTCTTTTTTCCTTTTCTTTTTTCCTTTTTTTTTTTTTTGAACTCTCTTCCAGTCACTTGCTTTCCAGTCAACTTTGATCTTCAAAAATTTAAATGCAATGTTAATCGTTATCTTGTCTTCTTAATTCTGTTTTTCTTCTTAATAATGTCTTTCTATCACACTCAGTAACCGCCTCCCTTGCGTCTTAGTGACTTTATTGCCTTGCTTGGAGTGAAATTATTTAAAAAAATCGTTAGCAACGAACAAAAGAGTATTGAAATCCTATGTAATGTCAATCTTCTTGCATGTCATTGAATTCAGGATAATTTCTTCGCAAATACAGGAAAGATTTGAGACAATAAAGATCTACAGAAGGATGATGAGAATACCATTGATGGGACATGTGGACAATTGGGAAGCTTTAAAGAAATCGCAAATAAAAAGGGTCTTATTGAAATTTCTGAGACACATAAGAGGGCTTAGAGAATTTGAAACTCACGGAACATATTGAAAGAAAGAAAGGACAGAGGGAAAACCTACCTACCAGCTTGTGTAAAATGGATTACAAAACAGGAAGTGTGGGGATAATAAAAAGAGAAAGGATAGGAAGTTGTAGAGTGCCATGATCTCCAACGTTTTGAAAGGGCACAGTACATGAAAGAAAGAATAAATTAAAACTAATGAGTAATAATTAAGATTATTATTATTTCCTTTGATTTCTGTTGTATAAACATTTCTTTCCGGGTCCCAACCAGAGACCTAAGGTCAGAAATGACTTCATAACATATTCCACTGATCCTTTTTGTAAAAAAATCCTAAGATCTCACACATTTGACATAGATAAATCTCTTGGTAATGTGTGACCTATACTTGTGAGTACAATTGTTTGTATTTCTTTAAGGCATGAGCTACTAGGAATCACTTCAGTGAGTCTGTGGGAAACTTTCCAATTAGTCCGAGAAACCCAGCTACAACTGGAATTATTGATGTCCTCATGTGCAACATTTTTTAAATTTCCACTTCAAGATATTTATATTTTGATAGTTTTTTTTTAAGATCGTCAAAGACATGTTGAAATCTGCTGAGACTGCCATATCAATAAGAAAGCACATTCCGTTTTTGTGGTCTTTGATGACAATTATTATTAATAATAATAATTATAATAATAATACTAAATATGTTGTTTTAAAAAGCGAGAGTAAAAATAAACAGATAAAGCTAAAAAAGTTGTCTTAACTTTTCCTTCAATTCTCTTCAGAATTAATTCTTTATTTACTCTTCATTCTGAAATTATTTGTGAAAAAAATGATTTCTCGAATATACGGTCACAAAAAAAAAATGTCATAAATCTCTCGTAACTATTTTAGATTTCAAATTAACATTAAGTTATTATTTTAATAGCCAAAGAAGAATATGCAATATTAACGGTCCTGGCATAGCATCTCGGCTTTAACAATTTTCCAGATGCCGTTTTTTCAACAAATATTTTCACGGGCATTTTTCTGATGTGCTTTCCTCTTTGGTACCACAGCTTCATGAATTTAAGTGTAGTACTAGATTGTTGGCAGTTAGGTCTCCACATTTCACTGTTAAAATTTCTAAATGTAATCGTTAGTTCTATCCTATTTGTTTTTTTGTTTGTTTTTTTTTTCTCTCGCACCTTGAGCTTGTGGAATTTTCTTCCAACTTCATTCTTTCCGGCCAACTACAATCTTCAAAAATTAAAATGCAATGTCAATTTTCATCTTCTGTCTCTTTGAATCCTATACTTTTTACTGCCCTTACTCTTCAATAACGTTTTCTCAGTTTCTTTCACTCTCAGTAACCCCTAGCGTCTTAATGACTTTTTTGCCCTACTTGGGGTGAAATGATTGCTAAAAATGCATTTCTGCTATCTTTTTATCTCCAAGGTCTCTCTCTCTCTCATATATATATAATATATATATATATATATATATATATATATATATATATATATATATATATATATATATATATATAGAGAGAGAGAGAGAGAAGAATATTCTAGTGCTAATAAAATAATATTCGGTGTATAATAATGTATAATTGCTATTATACACCGTGTATTATTTATTAGCACTAGCATATTCTATATATATATATATATATATATATATATTCTATATATATATATATATATATATATATATATATATATATATATATATATATAGAATGTGCTAGTGCTAATAAAATAATACTATGTATAATAAGGCTATAATTTATATTAACAATAAGTATACATTTTCTACATCAGAGGTAGCAAAACTCATGCACGATTAATCGTCAGGTGCTGATTGAAGAGGGTATTTCCCTCATGTGGGAAATAACTATTTCGGCTGACGATACAAGTGGTCGTCTGTCTTCAACCTCGAGGCTGAAAAGACAGTCGACCACTTGTATCGTCTGCCGAAATAGCCTATTCCCCACATAAGGTAAAAAGATTTTTTTTTATTATTCCTCATATTGTTCTGTACAAATAAAATACATCGAACTCTCTTTTTCTGTGTGAATCTAGAAATGTTTGGATAACCAGTTCTGCATGGTTGCATTTTCTACATCATATGGCTAGGAATATCATTGAAATCTTGTTGAAGTGAATAATACTAGTGACAGGCACACTTAGGCACATTTCAGATACTTCAGATATAGGGACCTCAGTCAGATGGATTTGATTGCCCTACAACACAAAATTCAATCAAATTAAGGCATTTGCTATATTTTGCCTGTTTCTTTTGTCTCTGATCCACCAACTTCGAATAACGTTAAGAAAAAGATTACCGAAACACTTTTTTCTCCTTTCTAGTGTAAGTTCTCAAATATTAAAACAATTCCTTTCGATATGCTCTTGCTATATTCATGTCGAATGTTTTGATGTTCTCTATTCCTTAGTTCCACCAGTTCAGAACTTCACAGCCAAAACACGCCATGCCCCTGCAATGAACTATCTCCATTCTCTTCGTATCTTATTCCACAGACGAAACGACGCAGGCGCCTCGTTTCTTTGTTGTTATTTTCAGTATTCAGACGAACTACATTCCTTAGTTCCTCCAATTCTAACTCACAGCTAAAACCCACCATACCATGCAAATTGTAGTGCAACTTTGTGTTCTATTGGTGCGATGTAAGATCCACTCGAACAGCTATTTACCGACGATCTACCTCAAGACAAGTTTCTTAACTTAAACCCCTATATTTTTTTAAAATTAGTAATGTTTTAATCTTAAGTACAAATAACATAAATATACTTCCATAATTGAGCTGAAAACCATTCAAAAGGTCTGAAAAACTACAACTTTCCGCTTGGTGCTATTGTTCGAGCCCACTATGGTCAAATGTTAACAGCATGAAAGGGTGCTAAAAAGATCTCGACCCACTATGGTCAACTATTAACTGCAAGAAGGGGAGCTAAAAAGATCTTGCCCCATTATGCCGCTGAAAAAATCTCGATCCACTATGATCAGCTATTAACTGTAACATGAGGTGCTGAAAAGATCTCCCCCCCCCACCATGGTCAACTATTAACTGCAACATAAGGTGTGGAAAAGATCTCGTCCCACTATGGTCAACTGTTAACTACAACATAAGGTGCTGAAAAGTCTCGACCCATTATGGTTAACTATTAACTGCAAAATAAGGTGCTCTCCACTTACCAAAATATGACCAAACATGAGAATTTTCTTTAAAGAGTTTCTTGTTTGGGACAACACTTTTTGTCCACCAAATTGTCATTAAAGTAGCAAGTCCATTTTTTTTTTCATTTCTTTCTTTACATAGGCAACTTTTACCTTTTTCCTATGTCTTGTTAATCTTTGTTTTTACGTAGTTTGTTCTGGTGTATTTCTTTTTTATTGAATACGACGATGAATGATTGCTTTTATCTTCAGGTTTTCTCTGCGCAGCCATTGCTCTGTGTTTTTGTTTAGTTTTTTCAGTGTCACAAATTGAATTATTGGCGGGAAGGTTCAGCCGCTACTGCCATACTGCTTTTATCTACCGCTGACGTTGTGTGCGAAAATAAAAAAATAAAAAAATATTAGGCATTACTTCCCTAGTGTTGTGTGTGTGTGTGAGAGAGAGAGAGATTAAGTTTAAGTTTTCATTTTTATATTTAGACAAACCCATAACATTGAGAGCACGGTTGAATAAATTGAATGAACTAGAAATTTACCAGTAAATTCACGACAACCATCATTCGCTACCTTAAATTACTGAACGAACCTTTCTCTGTCGTCAGGCAAGCGCTCTTATAACGAGCTGAGTCACTCTGCTATTCGCCTGTCTCTCCCCTGACCAGAGAGAGCACGCGCGCCTTATTTTCCGCCTGTAACGCCAGCACGTGCCTCTTTTGACGTCTTGAAGGCCAACGCCGGAGGAGACAGATTCGAGAATTAAACCTGATAGGCTATCGACGTCAGGCCCACGAAACGCACTGATACACTGGGTCAATTTGCACTTATTAGAAACAAGTTAAGAATAAAATAAACATAGATTGATAGATAAATAAATATATACAAAGGGTGCTGAAAAGATCTCGGCCTGATTCACTTTCAAAATATAACCAACATCAGATTCTTGTTGTTGTTTTTTTTTTTTTTTTTTTTTTTTACAAGACATTTAATCCACTAAATCGTCATTAATGTATGACATCGTTTTTTTTTCTTTGCATAGGTGACATATACAGCTTTTCTGTTTTGTCAGTCTTTGTTTTTACGTAGTTTGTTCTGATGTTTTGTTTTTTCTACAACAACGATGAAGGATAATTTCTTTTATCTTCTGGTGTCCTCTGTGCAGCCATTACTATGTGTTTTTACTTTTTTTTTTTTTTTTTTCAGTAACGACATTCCTTAACTTCTAAAACCTTTTAAACTTTCTATACTTCTTTTTCTTCTCCCGAATTCCTTTGTTTTAATTGTTCCGTTGCTTGACCTCGTTTAACTTTATGTAGTTCTGTTATTTTGGGAACTTTTATTCAGTTCTATTTGGGCCATTTGCAGAGATTCTTTGATTCTGATGAGTAACTGTCCTTCCGTTTTACATGTAATAGGTCGTAGTCACCTTAGGAATATAAAGATTTGTGCACGAACACTCGCTCCATTCATCTGAATTCTTTAGGTTATTTGTTGCTCTATTTTTTCTTTTTCGACCTGTTAATAGTATATATATATATATATATATATATATATATATATATATATATATATATATATATATATATATATATATAGATATATATATTTAAAATATGTTTTTTAGCTAGACAGGGTAACCATGTTTCAAAAATAAAATATCTATAGAGCACCGGATTATAGCTGTTTTTCTTTATATATATATATATATATATATATATATATATATATATATATATTTCCCCGTAGACAGGGTATAAAAACAGGGTCGGGTAGCTGTTTCCCGAAACGAGTATCTACCCTTCTCATAGCCTCGTCTCGTATCCTCTGCCCGCAGAGAGTTTGACCAGCAGAGCTCGGAGACGAATCTCCAAATGCAGACCAACATACAGTATCTACTTCTGTATTTATGTGAATGAGGACATATCCATTATCGTCCATAGGTATGTTGCAACAAATATATATATATATATATATATATATATATATATATATATATATATATATATATATATCAGGGATTTACTATGCAATATATTGCTTACACTCAAGTTAGACTAATGGTTCTGTGTATATTACTATCGATTACTTTTATCGTGGGTGTAATGGATAGCAGCTTGAAAGGGATATCGGAGAGTTGAGTTCGCATTCCAGTCGGATTCCTTACATTCACTTATACACCCTTGCGAAAGAAATGAATTCCCCCCCCCGCTATAAGTTAAATAGTAGGACTTGTACCTGGAAAAATCATATTTATTCTCAAAACGAATTGTTAATGCAATATTCTCTCGCAGAAAAAGAAAAAAATATTCTTACAATCCAAAATATGCCTCTGCGTTAAATGACCCACAAAAGGTCGATAAGCCGTAAAAACCAAAACAATCAATTATTTCTTTTATCAGTTTTCTGCTGTTTATTTTGTTTTCAGAATTCTTTCTGATTCTCCGAAGATATTTAGTTGTTGTTTTGTTTTGTTTTTTAATTACTTCTTTCTGCACTTGGTTACATTCTTTTACTTGAAACTATTTTTAGCGGTCTTGTGTGTTTAGCATGACGATAAACTACATCCGGCAGCAAGGCCTCTGATCGGGAAGTTTTGAGAAGCGTGGAACCAGCTCTTAATTGCTGTTCTCAGGTCCACCATGAACGTCTGCTTTCAAGGAACCACATAACATCTTGACAAACTGATCTTTGTTCTTCTCGTTTGGGAGGAAGTGCTCTTAATGAACAGCAACTTTCAATCAATCTTCGCTTTGTATGTTAGCAGGAGTTCGAGCTTCTCTTCGATAATGTTGATCGTCATTTATGGATGGAACAAAAATGATGCTTAGTGGCCAGTACTTGGACTTCACTTAGCTCAGCTGTTACGCAACCACGTCGCTGTATGTCACCCACTTCACTCGGTAGAGGAGAGCACCTCTAACTAAAACAAACATTGGTGGCTGAGATTAAGATACGTCAGTAGTCAGATGATGTTTCAGCACGGCTGTGTTTGTCTTTCTCATCTGGAAATTCTTGGAAGTTGAAGTTGGAAAATGGAATAGCATCTTTCCAGCAGAACAACCAGTATTGAAGACAAAATTAGAAACACGAACATTTTGGCCATCAGTCTTTAAACATTTTTCCAGATCAACAAAGGTATGCACTTGAGAAATTCTTTTCCGTGGGATCTCTAAAACCTTGTCAAGCTTCTTCTGCATAGAGGGACCAATCTTCTCAAAGATATCACAATTGATTTTATCACCATCGGATGCTATCAAACCAGTTGATACTGATCATAGTTCTGTTTGGTTTGTGTCAAAGGGGTTGTGTTTAGAAATACAACTGAAGACTCGGGTCATATAACAAGATCTCTCTTCCGACGTGTGCTAGTCAGCTCTTTTTCAATCAGATTCTGTGGGTAAGACCGATCAATGTTGTCATGGTATCATGCACTATGGCGCATATGTGCATGCTTTACACCTACATCAATCTCACTGATTCTGTAAACGCTTGTCCCCTAGTAACCCTACCTCTGCTCTTTATAGATCTCATCAACACGTGTTCAATAATGAGGTCACCTGACAAGCAATGCTCAGTAACACATCACTTCACCGCACAAAATGAAACCCGTACTCTGAGAACTGATGATGCAACCAAAGATGCTTTTCAGGCAATTCTAGCATTCATTGTAGGTACAATCGTGCACTCTTTGCATAGCTGAAATGCCCGGTTTCTGTAAATTAATTTAGCATCTACCCCTCCTCCACAAGATGCAAATTCCAATCCCAAACCCTTACACTGTAGAAACTTTTAAATGTAGCCGTCTATTCTACTCCAATAGCTTCATACCTCGCACCTCTCGCCTGTGGAACACCCTTCCCAATTACTGTTTCCCTGAGAGCTATAATCTCCAACTATTCAAATGTAATGTCAATCGACACCTCCAGTTACCTTGATCTACCCACTATCCTTCTCCTCATCCTTTCTTCTATCACTCCTATCTGCTCTCGCTCCAAATCTTCTGCAACCCCCTGCATCCTAGTGGCTTCACGCCTTGCTCGGGGCGTAATGCTTAAAAAAAAAATGTACGCAATGTAGGCTAGCCATAACTTTGCTGTTCTTGATTTTCTCCTGAGTTCAGGCATTAGAGTAACGAACACTCTCTGCAGCTTCACGGGGGGGGGGACTCTTATTCCGTCATGTCAAGGCATGTCATTCAGTAGCTTTGCAACTAGCTGTCTTTCTAATCTTATTTCCCAAGCTAGTTTGTTAATCCTGTCGGCTAAAATTGCCCTTGGTGCTATTACTATTTCGATCACGATTCCTCCCCAGCGTACATGAGGTCCTTGAGCTCTCTGTAGATGTATGTTACAACAGTCCATTGATATGTTCAGTTACTGATTCTCTTTCTACTAGTGCTTGCTCTTCAGGATTTGTAGATTTTTTTTTTTCATTTCGTCGATTTATCTACTATTTCTACTGGGTCTTTTTCTTTGTCAGTTAGGGTGGCAGTTTCTGTATCTTATCACCGATTTTTTCCCCCTGGTGTAGTTTTTCTTCGTTTTTATTTAATTCTTTACGGTAATTTTAGTTCTAATATGTTTCTCTGTAGGAAGGTCCCATTCTTCATTGTCTGTTCTCTAGGGAATTTTTTGCGGCTCCAAATTTGATATACAGTTGCTACTTAATTTTTTTTTTCCCGATCGGCATGTCATTGGCGCGAAGTTTCTATTGGGGACCTATTGAGGCCTTATCTCTTCATATTATAAGCATGCGTTTTCTATAACCTCAAACGAGTAGTTTACTTTTGAGATAGTAACAGATAACTAATTTATTATCTTCTTTCTTTCCTATTATTGTTCTTAAAATATGTAGATTTAAATCCTCTCGGATATGTGGGTGGTGTAATGGATAGAAGCTTGGAATGAGAAATCGGAGAACCAGGTTCGAATTCAAGTCTGGTTCATTGCATTCACTTACTCGCAAACACCCACACACATTATCTTGCTGAGAGGATACGTCTCGACGCCGTTACGTAGCAGAGGGAGGACGGTGGCGTTGTGAACTCAAAACTTGATGCGTATCGCGACGTCGCCAGAATAGTCCCCAGAGGGTCTCTTATGACAACTGCAGCCAGCCCACGTTTTCTGTCGATGTCCGCGAGGAGATCACCATATATAAATATATATGGCCACCAATTTTTGTTTCCTTTTAAATGTTATCATGAGTGGTAATAAAAATAAATTTTGTCAGTATAGTATAGGTAATAGATGTATTATCCAGGTGGATCCTAGTAATATCAAATATTAAAACAGAGAGCTCAATGTATTTATTATAACAGAGCATATATATCAAAGCCACAATTCCAGACAGACATTCCAAAAGGCATTCAGAACCGATGAATACTGGCAATTGTTATGCCGATTTGAAATAGACTATACCCACATGAGGGGAATTTGGATTTTTGCTGTAATATATATATATATATATATATATATATATAGTTTTAAGGCGTGCTATATTTATGGGTTAAAGTGCTCAATATCAGAGATAGTGTATGCAAATATAAATATAAAAGTGAACATTGAAGTCAACACTCAGAGGTGACAGGCTGTTTTATCCTAGACGCAATCATCAGGCCGTGAATGTTGGATTTTTCCTCGACTATTTATATATATGGGCCAGTGATGCATTGTGGGTAATCTATTCTGGCCGTTATTCTTGCGGGAGTTTGTCGTTCGTTTGTTTATTTATTTATTTGTTTGAGTTAATTTATTTTATTTGTTTTACATTTTTATTTTGTATTATTTATTCTTTTCGGTTTTTGATGTTTTATTAACGTAGTAATTAAAAGTGGGGTGATATGCTTAGGTCGCTTATTTAATAGTTTGTTTTGTTCTGGGAAGATAATTAAAGCTATTTATTCATCCAATGTTTAGATTGCTTGCCATAGTCTATTCCGTTATTTTGGCGGGGGGACACTTAAATTTATTTATTTATTTGGGTTGATTATTTTTACTCGTTTATGCTTTTTTTTATTAGTTCCAACGGTTATTTTAGCGAGGCAGATTTGTTAATTTGTTCATTTATTTATTTATTTGGATTAATTTTTATTTGTTTTTTTTTATTTACTTATTTTTTATTTTATCTTTATTTACTCTATTTGTTTTCAATTTTTGAGTAACATAGTATTTTCTATCGTTATATAGCAGTTATAGCTATTTTACATCCAATTTTTGGATTGGTTATTGTAGTCTATTCTAACGGTTATTTTGGGGGGATTGGTTTGTTAATTTGTTTATTATTATTTATTTATATATTTGGGTTGAATATTTTTACTTGTTTTTATGTTTTTATTTTTATTTATTATATTTCGTTTATTCCAACGGAAGTGGTTTGTTAATTTGTTTATTATTTGTTTGGGTTAATTTATTTTACTTGTTTCTTTTATATTATTTTGTTTATTCCTTTCAGTTTTATATTTTTACATAACGTAGTAAAAATTTGTTGTCATGTCTGCATTTTCAGATGAGTTCAGATCGTTTATTTAGTAATTTATTTTGGTCTGGGAAGGTAATAATAGATATTTTTCCTCCAAGCAAAGTTTGCAGGTTTTTGATTGTTGTAGGCTGCTGATCTTTTCCTTTACTATTGGTGAAATATGTTTTGTCTGCATAGTCTCGTTGTTTCCAGGGTCCTTCAGCTACTCCTATGTATACTGTTTCTTCGTTATCGGGTGATTTTACCGTGGCTTGATATATTACGTTGCTTTGTAAGCAATTACCATTTAAGGGACATTTTTATTTATTCTACAGCTACACGCGGGTTTTATTTTTTCTGGTGGTTTGTTGATAGTTTTCATGCTGTGTTTTTTTTTTTTTGTTTTTTTTTGGTTTTTTGTTTTGTTATTTGTGCCATGTTCTCGGTGAAACTGTAGCTGATTTTTACAGTGTTTTTATTGAATATTTTGTGTAGATTGCTTTATTCCGGGGAGTGTTTGTTTAAGAGCTTGGAGAATATTTTACCTACATTTGTTTTTACGTTTTTGCTGTACGGTGGGTTGAACCATATGATATTTCTCTTCCTGTTGGCCTTTCTTGTGCTCTGTGGTGAGTATGTGAGTGTTGCCGGCAATCCATTATCTTTCGTTAAATATGGTTTTATTGCAAGAATTGTCGGAAAGCCTGCGACCTAAGCACATCACCCAAAATATTTTACTACGCTAATAAAACATCAAAAAGAGAAAAAAGTAAATAATACAAAATGAAAATGTAAAACAAGTAAAATAAATTAACCCAAACAAATAAATAAATAAACAACCCACTCCGGCAAAAATAACCGCCAGAATAGTTTACCCACAATGCATCACTGACCAATATATATAATTAATCGCGGAAAAATCCATCATTTGCGGCCTGAAGATTGCGTCTAGCATGAAACGGCCTGTCACCTCTGAGTGTTGAGTTCAATGTTCACTTATATATATATATATATATATATATATAGATATAGATATATATATAGATATATATATATATATAAATGATGCATGTTTGATTTAATAATATAGAAAGTTTTGTCTAGCTAGTTAGTTTTGTTTAAGCTAGTTAGAATCTATTGCTTGCGTTTGATAGTGAAAGAGACTCTCGCCATTTAATATTGATGCTTGATGTCTACACTTGATATATACTGGTAAATTTTATTTGCCGCAGAATAAAGAAATAATACGAGAAGGGCATGAAAATTTCTTATCCTGATCCACTTCAGAAAATATGACTTTATAATCAAAAATCATTTCTTTTAAATATTTTCATACATTCTTGGTTGCGATGAGAACTTTCAGTATATTTTCGCGTCCCTTTTATTCACTCACTTACAGCCACAGAGATAGCCTTGCGACAAAAAAAAATTAAAACCAACTGAAGTCGCTAATATTTCTATTAGACATACGCCCGTGTGTGTGTGTGTGTATGTGTGTGTGATATTAAGCATGGCGTAATAAATGTATGCAGAGAAATACATTTATTACACTATATTTAATATATTCAGCAGATTCACATTACAGTATCATTTTCCGTATATGTGTGCCGACATGTATGTCTACAAAAGAGGGAGATGTCATTTTTATAATTGTATGTTGGCGTGAGCACTCGCGCGATTCCTTCTTATCTCTTGATTGGGCTAATCTAATCTTATCTACTTAATCTATTCCGATCTTTCGAGTTGTCGACAGTATTTGACTGAGGCGCAGGTGCGTGAAAGCGACTACCCGCCCAGGTACACCCCGCTTCTGCCGACATTAACGCCAATAAATAAATAAAAACGAATACAAACAAAAACATGACATATTTACTTACGAAATGCTTTCGCCAGACAAGTGCCCCAGAGAGTTCAAATATACACTGAAATATCTAATATATATATATATATATATATATATATATATATATATATATATATATATATATATATATATGAATGTGTGTGTGTATATTTCCAAGTGCAATATTGGGTACAAGTCAAATTTTCACAAAATCGTGAAATTCATATATATATATATATATATATATATATATATATATATATATATATATATATATATATATATCTTATTAAATAAGTTTAGCTAGGTTTGGTACAAGGCTAAATATTTCTGTTAATTACTAGTAATCCTATACGAATGTAGCCTTACTCAACAAGATAGTGTGACCATATGAAGTAACTCTAGTATATATCAGGAAAGCTTTTACGTAAGAATATAAAGTAAGAAATTCACACTAACACACGCACAGAGAGACACACAATGATTTCAATGTACATACGGGTACACACCCACCCACATATATATATATGTGTGTGTATATATAAAACAAAGCGAAAAATAAATAAAGATACTCTTTGTCATGGTCGATGCTGATCTTAAGATAGATTTCCCTATATAAAGTATTTGTACTTCGTTTTATCATTGTTGGTATGGAAGAGATAACCTATATACTCGTTTAATGTTAGTATGGGGGACACCATGATCTTTTCCATTCTGAAGGACATGCCATTAGAAATATATCCGGAAGCATATATATATATATATATATATATGTGATATATATGTAATATATATATGTAATATATATATATGTTATATACATGTAAGATATATATACATATATGTTATTTTATATGTGATATATATGTATGTAAGATATATAGATATATATATATATAAAAGTAATTTTTATATATGTAATATATGTATGTATGTAAGATATATATTTTGCTAGTGTTTTATTATTTTCGTAGGTATTATTAAATCTTTCTTTAAAATTTGTTTCGATGGATCCTATGTACTTTTTTCTTCCGTGTTAATATTATTTGATACATTTGCTTTTATATATTATATTAATAGTTACAAATGAATTATCAGTTAGGCTGTTATTTTACTTTCGATAATTACAATTATTGTTGCTATTTTGCAGATTTCTCTTAGAATTACTATTTTTTTTAATATTTCTTTATTATGTTTATTTAACAATTTCTCCATGTTAATCATACAGCTAAAACTAATTTTGATCGTAATTTTATAATTTACTATTTTTAAGTCAGTGCTTTTCAATTAATTTAAAGAATTTAAAATTAAATTTTTGTTTATATTCATATAAGTTAGGTTAAACCAAATTATGTTTCATTTTCTTTGTTTTTTTTTCTTTTGTTTTTAGTTAACTATTCAACTTTATTCGAATTTTCTTAATTCTGATTCATATATATATATATATATATATATAGATATATAGATATATATATATAAGTATAGGATTGGTATATATGGAATAGATTCCAATAACCAACAAATACTATTCTTAAAAGAGTGCTCAATACACAGTAGAGCAAATATAATTTATCCGCTTCTTTTCCCTTCTTCATAACGTACGACCTCGATTTAGCAGGTTTGAAATTCATTCTAGCCGAAGGTATAAGTTTTTCAAGTTTGTATAGGATCCACCTACTCACCGTGACCAAAGATGTTGTAATGATCAGGTCGTCTATGTACGCATTGATCGGTAGCTGACTCACTCCTCTCTTCATCAGACACTCGATTTCAGC
>CAHIKZ030000129.1:1425000-1432500 GCA_903632075.3 Acanthosepion pharaonis | reverse complement strand
AATATAACGAACTCATTGAGAATTGGAACTCGATTCTCCGATTAATAATTGTGAGCCATTATGCTACCAGCACTTCCAAGCTTACAGCACCTGGTATTCCCAAGTGGTCACCAATTTAGGTTCTGCTTAACTCCGTTGCTCATACGTGATGTGACCATGTCGTTTTTATTTTATGCACGCCTGATATAAGGCATTCATTCAGAAATCATACTGTTTTGTTGACCCTGTGAAATGTTTAACATGTGAAATGAATATAAAACCTGAAATTAGTGCCCGTATACGCAAATATGGCTGCCACCGTGTATTTTTCTCCTCTGCCACTGTTATAAAAAAAAAAGAGAGAGAAATTCGAGTGCTTAAATTCTAAGAAAAAAAAATATCGATTTTTTTTTTCCATTTGGATGATTTGCACTTTCATTTTCCAACTGTTTTTATGTCTTGATTCCAATTGGATTTTGGCTTCTTTTTCACAGCCATGTTTGCGTAAGTAGTCAGAAAATCATGGTTGAGTTTTAAATGAAATTCATACGTTCAATTGAAAACCTGTGATGGTAAATTCGGATACCAAATCACAGCCCAGTTTGCCATTATGTTCATACTGTAAAATAAAACCCGACTTTAGAATCATTTCCACTTGGTTCCACTTTAACATTTAACTTTTCTTAAAACGAAACATTTACGAAAGAAATGAATGTTAAATTCAAACACAACAGAAACTGCATGAGTGCCTTTCATACAAAATCCTCTTCCGTTAACTGAATAATCTCATTAACGCCCGGCTCACACTCCTCCCGGTCTTTTTGAACAGGAGTAAAGGGTTATGCCTTGTTTCCTGTTTAGTATTGGGTTGTCCGTTCCTTCTAAAATCTACTTCAACTCTATACTTCTAACATCTCCATCTAAACTCTGAAATTTTATTTACTATTTATTTATTTTTTTCTTCAATAGGAGTAGATAGGTTAGCCTATTGTCCGGTTTACACTCCTCTCCGATCTTTTGAACAGGAGTAGAGGTTTATCCCATGTTTCCTGTTTATGATTGGGTTTCTGGTTCCTTCCAGTCTTCGTTCTCTTTCACTCTTTCACCCTTGCATCTTAGTGGAATTATCGCCTTGGTTGGGTTGACTTGATTAAAAACATTCTCTTTATGAGGTGTAACGAAATTTCCGCTTGTAAATCCCAACCTTAAAAATCTCTTAAAGCAGTGTTTTGAAACGGTTTGTTTGCTATGAGAGATTAAACAATCCGTTGCCACGATATTATGTTTCAGCTAAAATATAATCAAGAATTTGTTCTACGATATAAAAAAAAAAACAAAACAACGTGACTTTATTTATCGGTCACGCAACCTGATCTCCCCTTTTTGGTAGTGAGATTTTCTGTTGTTAAAAGGAGACATTATTTGATTTGTTATCCTCCCGGTCATATCACAGCTCCTAGCCGCAGCTAAGTGACTCAACACTTAGCCCAGCACTATTCAAAGCAATGCTGCCACTTGCGCACCCAAAATTGCTTAATATCCTTAAGGCTTCCTGCGAGGTAGAATGATTTCTGGAAATAGTCTCGAGGGTGCCAACCAAAAATGGGTCAGCTTAAGTTGCTGCTTGGTATATTTCTCTGTTTTGCCCTGCCACATCTTGGTACCTATGTATCTTCATCAGTTCTACCATCACGATGTTCTTATCCCAATGTATCGCAACATCTATCAAGATCAGAATTGGAATAAAACTTAAATATATGAAATTAAATTTATACATTTTCTTTGTTCTTGAGAATTGACAACAAAAATAAACACTATTTATTGAAATGGTTGAAAAGACAACAGCTAATTGCCAATTACTTCAAATTTTATAAAATGGTAAATAATAGAGTTCATTATCGTTGGTTCACATATTTCAATAATTTAGTAAATGTTTATAAATTTATGAATAAAAATTGTTTTCATATTTCTTTATAAAATGGTAAATGATAAGGATTGCATTACATTAATAATTCGTTTTTAGAATGTTGTAAACTCAAAATGATTCTTGTAAATACACGATCTAATAGTGTTTTAATATTTTTGTTGTAAATTCTCAAGAACAAAAAATGTATAAATTACCTTTCATGTGTTCAGGTTTATTCCAATTCTGATCATCGCTTTTTAAAACAATAAACATTGCCGAAGAGTGAAAATAGTTAAAATAATAGCAGTGTCAATGGGAAAAACCGTCTTTTTGATCTTTACGTGCGCGCAAAAAGACGTAGTCTATGTTTGCCCCCTTTCTTTCACGTAACAAGAGAGTTAATAGTGTAGATTTAAAATCCCGAATGTCTCCTCCAGAGAATAAACTAATGTAATTGCAAAATTACTTGAATAACATCGTATTTAATAGTTTCATATTAGTTTTCTTTGGATCTTTTTTTCCTTTTGACAATTTCAAAAACCTTAATACTAGAGAGTTAATAGGATGGTTAAAACTCAGGGTTTTTTTTGTTTGTTTGTTTTTTTTCTTTCAAGCAAAATATATAACCAATGCAAATTTAACTGTGTGTGTGTGTGTGTGTAAACTGGTATAGTTAAAGGAAAGTGTACCTTAGCTGTATTATTTTCACCATAAAATTTCAGAGGGTCTTCAGATCCTACTTAACAATTATGCCAACTACGTACTACTTCTCAAATAGAAATCCTAACTCAGACCAAAATGTTTCAAATTACAAAAAGAAGTCACAAGACACTCAAAAGAAAATTACGGAAATTTAATAAACAAAACGCGGAACGCACAGACGGAATATTTTCCATTTCAATTTCACAAAATATTAATTATTTCTTTCTGAAATTTCTTTAATTTTGAAAAGTAATTTTAAATAATGTAAATGTTTTATTTAATTTTATACTACGAACCTAACTATTTAAAAATATCTTGTATGAAAACGTTTAAAATAAAAGATTAAAAATGAAAATGAAATTTTATAAGATGTGCTTAATTATTTTAGAAAGATGCCAATGTAGTATTTTTATGAAATCAGTATGTATACTTCTTTTCTCTTAGTGAGTGATATTATTTTTGTCACCATCTATAATTCTCAAAATGTGTGTGTGTATGTATGTGTGTGATCGCATCTTCTTTATGTTTCCACAATTTTCATCCGATTTCGATGAAATTTGTTTTTGTTTGATAGATACAAGTCTTACTAATTAACCCATGGCTGGAGGGGGAAGAGGTGGATTCATAGATTTTCCAAGGGTATTTGTGCGTAAGTGAATATAACAAACCTAACAGGATTTGGAACTCAGCTCTCCGATTAACAATTCCGAGCCATTATTCATTACACCAACTGCACATCCAACCTTACAGCACCTGGTATTCCCAAGTAGTCACCCATCTAGATACTGAAAAAGCTCAGTGCCGATTTTGAGTCCAAATTGGCTGGAAAAAAATACTACCTTGAAGGTGAAAAATCGAAAAAAATGATTTTTTACACTTTGCGCAAAAACGCTTCTTTGCGCCAGGCTGAAAATGATGATCAAAGAACTCAACGACTGAGGAAAACGCCTCTTCCCTACATGCGTGAGACTAAAACAAGATTGAAAAACGCAAAACAGCTTCTTTCAGGGCCACCCACCATTCAAATTGTTAACCTCCATTTAGGATGTGCCTCAGTTACACCCAGTTGTTGTGTCTAATATTAATTTTGGGCAGAACTGGTAGATTTCACAATAAAAAAAAATCGGTCGAATTAAGGTTATATTTACTAGTATATATATTATATTTACATTACATAATATTTTTACATTTTCTTAGATATAACAATAGATTTTATTAAATAAAGTATATAAAATATATATTGTTTTTTATATATAATATATTATACACATCATATTTTTATATTATAAGTATAAATCTATAATTTATATATTAAATAAAATATATTTTTTTTTATTGTTTTATATTAAATAATATATTATAACTATTTTATGTTACATAATATATATTATAAATATATAATTTTTTTTGCATTACATTTATTATAAATATTTCCTGATTTTATATTACATAATATAATTATATAAATGCATACCCTAACGATGAACTATATATATTATAAATCCTATCCCAGATTATACTTTTAATATATATGTATTAAAGTAATGCTAAATATTTTAAATATCATTTTGATATGCGTATATAAAATTATATTGGTAAAAGAAGACAGAAATTATAATTATTTATGTTTTATTATTTATTACATAATATATACACGACCTTGGTTTATATATTATATATTATCGGTAATATATATATTATGAATATCTATATATCTATATATATATATATATATATATATATAAATATATACATACATAATCTATTTCCACTTAAAATTATTATATATTATATAAAATACATTCACTAAAATTTACGTTTATGTGCGAGATTTGAGAACAGATTTTTGCTTTTAAACATAGGTGCTATGTTTTCGTTTTAGAATTGTTTACGAAATATTAATCAACTTTTTCTACAGTGAAGAAAGAAAATGATCTTTAGTAATGCTCCTGAAACTAGACTTACATCTTCAGGGTTGTTCTATGAATGAAACTACGGCCAAAGAAAACACTCCATTGCTGACAACTCTTTCCATCATTAAGCTAAACTACTTTAAATTATAATATCGACTCACGCAGACGAATAAGTATATTGAGTCTGCTTGATAAATATTGTGTGCGCCTACTGTAGAGCGATGTTTAGCAAGCTACGCTCACAAACCAGTCTATCAAATTCGCTCGTCACAAGGGGTTCTAATTATATTGATCTTGTGCCAGACTAGCCTACACTATATAAATATCTAAATTAGGTTGAACCTACAGTCAGACCGCAGTTTCACGGGTCTTGACTTTCACTAATTCAACCACGACAGAAGCAGGGAAAAACTGGTCGTATATATTGGCATAGTCATTAGCCTCGTTCTCATGATGACATAAACATCCTTGTTAAATTGGTACGAACAGGTGTAGGTACATAGAAAATGAAAACTCGTTGAATTAATATCGTTCATTTCTTTTCAGTCTGAGAGTGACAGAATTATCAGTGTTTTAACTTCAAACAGACACGAAGCGTTTGAACAGCCGTTTATTCTAAGAAATATTGAGGAATTTAAAAGTCAACTTTTTGGGTGCAAGACATAAGGCATACAAAATGATTTAAATTTTCAGCATTAAAAGAAAAACTTTAATTCGGTGCATTTATAAAATTATACTGACTTTATAAAAACTGCATGTTTTGGATTTTTTATTTCATTTCATACATACACATATAAGCACCACACGTGTACACACACACACACACACACACACACACACACACACACACACACACAGGTGGGTAGGGAGTTTATTTGACCAAAAGTGCTTCTCCCACAAAACAGACATTTATGAAACTTTTTTTTTAATTTTTTTAAAAATGTATCAGGTCGAGAAATTCTCAGCACCTTTTCATGTTTCTGTGTGGGGGAGGTGGATAACAATATATAATTTTTTATATATGAAGAACAATTTTTTTGAACAGATGTGTAACTGTTGAAACTTGACTAATGCATGGAACAATAATGCAACACAAAATGTACTTAGAACAAAATGTATTGAAACAAGAAAATATACACAATATTTACATATAGTCTTTTGTATATTCCTAAAATATGACCGTTCCTGGAGAATGTGTTGACTGTGAGTCGCAGTCGCGCAGAGTCTGGTTGAATCTCTTGATTCCCCTCTCTTCCCAGTACCAACCATGTTTATATGGTCGGTACTCCCACTATGCAAATTAGGTGGATCTTACCACAACAGTAACAAATTGAAAAAATATAATTATTTTTAACAGAAACTCAAATATTTAAGAATTTAACATTTTAAAATTAAAATTAGCCTTCGTTCGCTCCAAAAGGGTATACATATGAGGTATGATATGTTCAATAGATTTATCATACATCTGATGTGCGTTTCGATGCGAAAATCTTGAATCAGTCAAGCAGATAAGTCTCTCGATCATGATTTATTGAATATATACATATATAGTTACAGCTCTATTTCATGCCGTTCTGTACGCGGCTATCACCAGCTCCCTTTTGCTGTAATATATATATATATATATTATACCTTTTTATTATTAAAGGAGCTTGCATCACAATGCCTGTTGAATCCTAAAAATTGTTCTCATCACATGATGCTGGATAACCCATGATGAAAAATGATTTACTTGGAAATCAGGAAATCAGTTCGGCAGCTCATTTGAGATTTACAAATGTTGAGGAAAACCACATTCCAAATTAACCACCCAAAAAGGCGGATCTAAAATTTCCAAATAGAAAAATTTAATATAAGGGTCGAAGTCATGTAGGTGCGTTATTAATTCATGTCTAGATAACTCGACACTTTTAGTCTCGTCAGCACAGACGACATCCGGTTACGAATACAAATTTAAGATATTGTGAAGTAGACAGAGAGATATATTTAACAAAAGGTTAATTTTAAGGAATTTCAAGATTTTTTTTTTTAATTTTATATACTTCAGAACTATCTTAAAGGGGCCTCTAGTGTGATAAATACATTTTATATATATTTTGAGCCCAAAATACGACACTTATTTTAGTGAGTGGGCAATAAAACATGACAATATTAAAGTTGAAAAATCAAAGAATTAAATTACCCACCATTTACTGCCCTATAGTTGGAAAGATATCACTGCAGTCCAGCACTCTTTTCTTTGTTCCTCAAGAAATTGTGCTATTTCTTAATAATATGTTTGACTTTTGGAAGGCATTTTCGAAATTCCGAATTCTTCTTTGGATGTTTGTCTTCCATTTTCCGTCGTCTGCTATTGCCCTGAACCAATATTTACTTGATTTTGGCGTTTCCAATTTGTAGTTCCTATCTTGGGCTGTCCCTCGATCAATGGGTTTGGCTTCTTAAAATTTTACGATAAGCTCTTTCTTCTCACTTTCCTTTTATAAACCTTGTCTAAGAATTCCTCCACTTCTCTCTTTTTCAGAAAGTGAATAAAATCATTGCCGAGTGAAGATAACGGATTGCTTTCATTATAGTCTTATCGTAATTCATCTATATGCTTCCTAAATAGTTTCATCGTCTTTTCAATGTTTTTGAATGTTACATACGCTGATACATATAATTGGACCTATATTCTAAAATCTGCTAGCAATAAATAGATAGTAAATACTGCCTGACCTGAGGGTGCTTCAGCAACGAGGGTCAGCAATAACAATTAAAAAAGTCACGTTGGCTTGTCAGTGACTTAATTAAGTAATTAGTAAAAGGATTTTTTCAGCTATAGCTATTTCTTTTGTTTTGTTTTTTTTTGTTTTGTTTTTTTTTTGTTTTTTGTCGGGGGGATCAAGATCTGCCCCTATCAAATGATAGATAAAAATTAAATGAGAGAGTAGATAGAGAAATCGATGAAAGCCAACTTAGTCAGATAGATATATGTACAGATTGAGAAAGGCTAAAGAA
>CAHIKZ030000129.1:1300000-1420000 GCA_903632075.3 Acanthosepion pharaonis | reverse complement strand
TATATATATATATATATATATATATATATATATATATATTTCAATAAAGGTGCAATCAATTTACAAATTCATGAATTATTCATACAAAAACAAATACAAAGGTTAATGATTTAATTGGCGAAAAATCCATTGTCACGAACAATTCAAATAATATATACAAAAACCCGAACCTGTTATGAATGAAAAGATCTTGTTTTTATAAATTTCTGTTGCATTAGTTCTTTTATTTTGCATTTACTACAAGCTTTCGTCTGTTCATGCAGACATCTTTCAGGTATGGAATAGATGTTGTTCTTGCTTTTTACCTCAGTAATAAGAGGACAACGAAAATATATATGTATTGTTGTATCCGAAAAAATGCTATTAGAAATGAGTTATTGTTTTTTGGAGCGTGCAGTAGCAACGCTGGGTTTGATTTTAAATTTTACAATTGCGCGTTCTTGTACAAATATGGTGATAAGCGAATTCTTTTTACTGGGTAAATTTGGCACTTAACCTTTTGTATTTGTATATATATATATATATATATATATATATATATGGCGCAAAAATTGTCTTTCTCTCACAGGGTTGATAGCCTAGTGGTTCGAATTCCGACTTGATGCTAAATCTGATATTTTATGCGCTATTTCCTCAATAGATATAGATAGGTTTGCCTATCGCCTGGTTCACACTTCTCTTCGAGCTTTTGAACAGGATTAGATGTTTATCCCTTGTCGCTTTTAAAGTATTTTCATTCTTTTTCAATCCCAAATAGTTTTTGCGTCTTATTGGCATTATCGCCTTGCTTGGGTGAATTGATTAGTATATATATATATATATATATATATATATATATATATATATATATATATATATATATATATATGTATGTATGTAAGCAAATATATGGATATAGATTCGATAGTATGAAGAAATATATACGAAAAGAATAAAATCCTTATATACAATTATATTAGTTTATAGATGTTTCAATAAACCATCTTCAGGACATATTCATAAATGTTGTATTGATAATGTTATAATTTATGAATATGTCCTGAAGATGGTTTATTAGACCCTGAAACCGACGTTGACATATTAACATTAAAGTAGTATAAATTGTATATAAGGATTTCTGTTTGTTTTTTCCGTATATTTTTTTTTATATATATATATATATATATATATATATATATATAAAGGAAGAGGTTATAGTAGTTTCAACGGGTGGTCGATGTAGCACAAGGCCGAATTTAATGTGGAGTATCCGAGTCCCTAGGCTTCGGCCAAAAAAATTCCGTAGACCCTATTATAAAACTTGTTCGGTGGAGGTTTCCCGCGACGAGACTCTGCCCTTCGACACAGATCCTCTCTGCTCGGGGGCAGAGTGTTTGACCAGCACAGCCGGAGACGAGTCTCCAACAGCAGGATATCTACAAACCGCCCCTCATAGTCAGATGTAGCAGAAGGCCGAATTTATTGTGGGTTATCCGTCCCTGTAGGCTCAGTCAAAAATTCCATGTAGACCACGTCCAAAACGGGGTCGGGTAGCTGTTTTCAGAGACGAAACTCTACCCTTCGACATAGTGTCGTCTGGGGATCCTCTCTGCTCATAGCAGTGAGTTTGACCAGCACAGCTCCGTCTGCAGACCAACATACAGTATTTACTACCGTATTTGTGTGAATGCGGACATAATCATTATCATCCGTAGGTATGCCACAACATTAGGTATAGTCGAAAACAAAAAAAAAGATAAATAAACAAAATACAGAAGAAAATTTAACATCAAAATATGACAATGGAAGAAACTGAAAGTGTTTTTTTTATGTTCGTAAGTTTGTCTTTTTTATTTAAATTATTTTTTTTGCTTTTATTGATACTGATAAAAGCAGTATAAGTTTATATACTATATAAACTATATAAGTTTAACAAGATGGCGGCAATGAGTATTAATTAGACATGGCGTGTGTGTCCCAGAGCTTACCGTAAATGTATTGCTGGTAATAACGGCTGTAACGGCATAAATAACATAATGAACAGTGAAATGGAGATAGGGCGTCAACATTTAGCAAAACGAGATTATTTTATAAATGAGCGAACTGTCAAAATTTGTCCTTACGCCTTCCACAGCACGCCCTCTTAGCGCTGAGTAAAAAAGATAAGAAGAGAAAAAGAACGTAAATAAACGTACACACACGACCGGATATCCAATTTAATAAGTTCCCGCGCGCTTGTGTATGTGTGTGAGACAGAGAGATATAGAGTAATTTGTGTCTGAATTTCTGGGATATGGAGTTATCATTATTTACACTATTCATATTCGGACTATTGTCCTCATCTTTGTTGTTGTTATCACCTGATTGCCTCCTGTCTGAATTTCTGGGATGAGGAGTTATCATTATTTACACTATTTATATTCAGACTATTGTCCTCATCTTTGTTGTTGTTATCACCTGATTGCCTTCTGTCTGAATTTCTGGGATAAGGAGTTATCATTATTTACACTATTTACAAGCGGACTATTGTCCTCATTTTTGTTGTTGCTAGCACGTTTCGGCCGTTGTTCCTTCCGCCCTCCTCGGCCGTTGTTCCTTCCGCCCTCCTCGGGGGTATATAGATCTGGGTAACCTACGAAAAATTCTGAGCTAAAATCTTTATTTAATCTACCGGGGTAGACTGTTCTCGGTCCACTGCTCATGTCTAGGGATATTTCCTCTAGTTTTTTTTCTTTATCTCCGCTTTATTGAATCGCAGTAAATTGTTTTAAGACTTTGTTTTATTTCATCTCATTATTAAACCTTGCTAGAAAAAGAGACCCGAGGCGACGGAGATGTGGTTCTACAGAAGGATGCTAAGGATATCATAGACCGAGCGTGTGAGCAACGATGAGGTCTTAGAGAGGAGACAAACAAGGAGGAAGATTATACTTAACATCAGGAAAAGGCAGCTGAAGTTCCAGGAACACATAATGAGAAAGGAGGCCCTGGAGAATTTGATACTCACAGGTCGAATAGAGGGAATAAGAGATAAGGGAAAACAATGCATGACTTACCTAGCGGGCTTAAGCAAGTAGATGACAGAACGTGATCTGGGGGAGGTGGCAGAGGGAAGGAACGTTGAGAGCTGCAAGGGATAGAGGGAGGTGAAAAGCCATGATCGCCTACATCCTGAAATGACACGGCACATCGAAAGAACTAAAAAGAACAATTGTCGTCAATAATAATAATAATAATTGTAGTAGTAATAATAATAATTGTAGCAATAATAATTATTATAATTGTAATAATGATAATAATAATTGGAGTAATAATAATTGTAGCAATAATTATTATAATTATTATAATAATAATAATAATTGTCGTAATAATAATAATAATAATTGTAGCAATAATAATTATTATAATTGTTGCAATAATAATGATAGTAGTAGTAACAATAATAATCATAATTGTAGTAATAATAATAATAGTAGTAGTAACAATAATTATTATAATTATAATAATAATAATAATAATTGTCGTAATAGTAATAATTGTAGTAATAATAATTATTATAATTGTAGCAATAATTATTATAATTATAATAGTAATAATAATAATTGTCGTAATAATAATAATAATTGTAGTAGTAATAATAATAATTGTAGCAATAATAATTATTATAATTGTAATAATGATAATAATAATTGTAGTAATATTAATAATTGTAGTAATAATAATAATAATAATTGTAGTAATAATAATTATTATAATTGTAGCAATAATAATTATAATTGTAGTAATAATAATAATAATAATAAAAAAAACAGTGTCATGAAAATTCCTTGGAGCACAAAAGTTCTCTTTTGGAAAGATTTCCTAATCAGCACAAAACCTTTTCATCTCACTCTCGTAAGATTGTCGATTATCTAATGTCTCTGCATTTTATTAACCTTGCTTGTATATTATCAGTCTTTTCTTTATCCCTTTCAATTTTTACCGGTCTGTACTTTGACTTTTGTGTAAACCTGGACGACTGTCATATGTGAAAAAGAATAAGAACATGACAATTATTTTTATTTTCTATTCTTACTTTCTTTCTTTCTTTCTTTTTCTTCTGCCTCAACACAAAGAATTTAAATGTATCTTAATATTTATGCATCTCGATCCCCACCTGACTTTTAATCTTTCCCTCCTCGTCTTATGATATCAAACTACTGAACCTGTCTTTCTTTTGTCTCTACTACTAACCCGCCTCTCTCTCACTCACTCACTCTCTCTCTCTCTCTCTCTATATATATATATATATATATATATATATATATATATATAGAGAGAGAGAGAGAGAGAGACCGACAAACCTGAAAAAGAGGGTGTGACCGAGAAAAGAAAGCTAAAATGAAAAGTAAATCAGTTGAAAGAGCATATATATATATATATATATATATATGTGTGTGTGTGTGTGTGTGCGTGTGTGTGTGTGTGTGTGTGTGCGCGCGTGTGTGTATTCTTTCACCTCGTTTTCATTTCATTTTAGCTTTCTTTCCTCGGTCGCACTCTTTTTTCGTCATCTTCATTTCCTTTGCCATTTTCAGGTTTGTCGGTCAGAAAATGAAACTGACTTAACCACAGAAGGCACTAAAATCAAGTAGATATTCCTATTTTTTCTATGTGAGGTGTACCTTTAGAAAGTAGATGATCATGGCTCTCTACGCCTTCCTATCCTTTGTAACCCTTACTAAGCATTGTCTTTTCACCATTCCTTCTAACCCATCTTCTTTCATCCATTTACACAAGCTTGTTAGGTAGGTTACTCCCTCTGTCCCTCTTTCTCTCAATAGGTCTTGTGAGTGTCAAACTCTCCAAGCCCTCATTCCTCAAAAATTAATTCCTTTAAATTTAATTTAATTCCTATAAATTTCAACTGTCTTTTTCTGATTCTAAGTTTATGCGTCCTTTTTTGTTTCTATTTTGCTTACATCGTCCTCGTTATTTACATGCCCAGTCGATGGTATTCGCAACATTCTTCTTTAGAAACACTTTTTTTTGTTGCTTCACGGTTCTTTATATCTGAGGAGATTTTCCAGCATTCACTGATATAGAGAGGAGGGATACGCCTTCGTATTTTTGCCTCACATGTTCTATCCTCGATTAAGGTACCCCAGTTATTGGTCAGATAATACTTTAGTCAAAGTAGCGTAACAATAACGGTCTTACATACAATCACTCAAAATAATAGTATTAGTTGTTATTAATTTGTATTCATTTACGTGTACGAGAGGAAGGGTGCTAGAAACTTCTTAACCTGTCCCACTTCCTTAAATCAATATTTCTGGTGTGGATTCCAGGTTGAAATCCGGTACCAATAAATAACAAACGCCAGGAATTAATATAGGAAAATAATGTATTAACGTAATAATACAAACTGGTAAAGCAGGTTAGTAGTTCCAGGAATACGGGTTAGTAGCAAAATATATATACAGTCTTTGATATTGAAGTATTGCTGTATGACTTCTTACTAAGTCTACGTGCTCGCTCACTGTGACTCCTATGACGCTGTTACCTCACCCTCACTCTTCCGGTTACCTACAAACTTTTACTCTGTCACTCTGGACTCGACTCGACTCTTCGGCCTTGCTCTCGTTTTACTCTCGTCTTACTCTCGGGTCTTCCCGTAGCCATAGTATATGTATATACTGGGTGAGTCCATTTGTGTAAAAAGGGGTGGACCCCCTCAACAATTTCATTGACCAAACCTCAGAAAAATTGTGTGCGTTTTCAACTTGTTTTTTCTCGAACCGTATTATGATGTCTGTATATCTCTAATAGTATTTTTTTTTCATTACTTCTAGCTTGTGTATACCATGTACTGTAAGTTTAGGTCTGCGGGTGGTGTAATGGCTAATGGCTCGGAGTTGTTAATCCAATTTCAGTTGGTTTCATTATATTCACATACGTGTAAATACCCTTTGCGAAAGGGATGAATCCACTTCTTCTCCCTCCAGATATGGGTTAATTAGTAAGACATGTATCACTAAAACCATTATTATCTTAAAAATATTAACTAAATAACCCGCAGAGATTGATATGCCGTTAAACAATCCCCACGAAAAAAAATCAGTGCTTCTATATATGACATGCAAAAAATGCTTACTTTAGTGCAAATACAAGCCCACTGGTTTCCACACGCATCAATGTTTAGTTCATGCCTCACAGGAAAGTCCTTGAGAGTTTCCTAAAACAGCAACAGTCGCGTTCCAGTATTACGACCGTGAAAGCAATTGGTACGGTAAAAAAATTCTAAAATAATTACAACAAAAATACTGTTTGTTAATTAGTAAGTTTAATTTATATGAGGTATATTTTTGTTGGCAACACAACAATCAGAATAATATCTCTGCTTCTACACACAGAAGCAAACATTTCTCTTTCAAACACAAACACACACGCATATATATATATATATATATATATATATATATATATATATATATATATATATATAAAGAGAGAGAGAGAGAGAGAGAGAGAGATAATATGAAAGACTCAAACACTATTATTCCATGGTTATAATTTATTATATTGGAAGCATAATCACGATCGAATTCATTTGTAGGTCTGATGAATTGGATCGTGATTACGATTCCAATCTAATAAATTATAACCATGAAATAATAGTGTCTGAGCCTTTTATATTATATTCTTACTCTGTCCTGGACATTGAGCTCTACCTGGATTCTATTCTCTTGGCTATATATATTTATATATATATAGTGGCCACTGATATTATCAATATATATATATATATATATATATATATATATATATATATGATAGCCTAAGGGTTAGAATCTCCAACTTATGCCAAATCGGTCGGTTTGAAGCGATCGGATGTCTTACACTAATCCGCTGTGATACAGCGAATCAGGGCTGTGTGTGGATGGCCATATATATATATATATATATATATATATATATATATATATATATACACATTGCACACATACACACACACACACATATATATAAAGTTATGAATTTTTGACTTTTTGTAAAATAATTGATTTTCTGTAACAGAATTCAATGAAAGTTAAAAAATAATGAAGAAGAGTTTCTGGAACTTGTTATTTATTTATTTTTAATTGTGTATGTTATGCAAAAAATAAAATTTTATTGGAAAATAAACCTTCTGAAATATTTTGAATTTTTTTCCTTATGCGTATCTAGTAAAATCGAATTTTTTTTTTTCAGTTGTGGAGGGGTACCATTTTGATTACTTTTGAACAAAAAAGTTTATCAATTTATGACACAGGAACATTGGTTTACGAAAACTCAGAACCTCATATATATATATATATATATATATATATATATATATATATATATATATATATATATATATATATATAACACGTTAATAATGCGATCTATTGATATACGTAAGATTATATGATTCAGCGTATATCAGGTCAATAGAATTGCTACCAATAAAACGCTTGATAGTTATCTAGAGTAATAAACAAATCAGAAATGAGATAAAATTGACAATAATTATCGGTAGTCAGCTCGAACTTTAGAGATTACTCACTCATCAGGTCTACAGATAAGAATGATTCTATTGATTACAGAATATCTGTTTTACTATTTAATAAGAAATAATGAAATAAACATTGAATGATGAATGCAAACATTTTTATCCGAAAACGTGACGAGTGACTAATCATGAAATACAGAGTTGACCTCCGGTAAGTATTGTGATCTTTCTTATTCTGGTCCTGTAATATAAGCGATACCTAAGGTTGAAAATGCTTTTTTAAAAATGAAAAATTTTTCTTGGAGCTTTTATTTAATTTTAATTTAAATGTAATTGAATAAAATTTAACATTTTCAATAAGCAAAATACTGTATTTCTTTTTTTCTTTTTCTTTTTTTTTTTTAAGCATTTCACCCCAAGCAAGGCGGGGAGCCACTAGGACGCAAGTGGTTACAGAAAATTTAGAGCAAGATTAGATAGGAGTGATAGAAGAAAGGATGAGGAGGAGGGTAATGGATAGATCAAGGCAACTGGAGATGTCGATTGACATTACACTTGAATAGCTGGAGATTATAGCTCTCAGGGAAACTGGAATAGGGAAGGGAGTTCCACAGGCGATAGGTGCGAGACATTAAGCTATTGGAGTAGAAGAGACAGCTACATTTAGGAGTTTCGACAGTGAAGGGGTGAGAGCGGGATGCCAGCCTCGTCGGGCGCTGAAACTCATGACGTCTGGGAACCAGCGAATGCAGCTCCTCGGAGCAATTGCCATGAAAGTATTTGTAAAAAAATACAGAGAGAGGCGATGGCGCGTCTGTGAGAGAGTGACTGTAGACGGGATGCCAGAGCAGGGCCAATTATATTGCATATCCGCCTCTGGAGCCTATCAAGAACCCCGAGGCAAACAGAATATATGGCAGCAATACTCCATGCAAGGGCGAATTGTTGATTTGTAAATCTGGAGGATCGATTCCGGGGAGAAAAATTTCCTGGCGCGGCTCAGGGAGCCAACTTTCCTTGCGGTGGACGAAGCAATTGACTCAAACTGGAATGCGTTTTTATCAATAAAAACGCTGAAATCGTCCTGATAGTAACATTAAAATGTATTGCTAATTTTCTATCCTTTGCTCAACAAGCGTCTGCGTAAGTTAGGCTATGAAACCAAAGTACCTGAAAGGTAAAAAGCAAAACAAAAAGGAAAAAAAAAAAGAAAAAAAAAAGGCCAACAAAGCTATTATTTTTGATATTTCATCGAGATATCAGCCATGGAAAGGAAATCTGTCAACACAATGTAATTCTCTTTATTAATGTATTTATCAAATATAAAATATACTTTTCTGAAACCTTTTTTTGAGAGAGAGATTAGCTGATTTAAAGTTTAATTAATCTGATTTGAAACAAATATTAGTTACTTTACGTTTAAAATATCACAGAAAAGCATTTTTTAATACGAAGGTGAGTGTTTATATGAGGTGATGACAAATTTCTGGAAAGTCTTTTGTTTGGGTATTTTTTAAATGGAATATAACTGCAACAATTACTTGAGGAATATAACGTGAACGCCTTTTTATATATTTCTAACTACTAAGTAATTTTAGCAATTTAAGAAAATATTCTAAGCAATCTAATATTTTATTGAATTTCAGGTACTTTGGTTTCATAACTAACTTACGCAGACGCTTGAGGAAATGACAGAAAATTAGCAATACATTTAATGTTACTATAGTCACCGCTTTTATTTTAAAAAATGGACATGTTTGTACGCATAAAATAAATAAATTCTTTTTAAAATATTGACGTTGTTGAATTTTAGTTTTCCATTTATGATTAATAAATACAGTCTTAATTTATTAACAATATTACTTGAAAAATAATTCATTATTCGTCGAAAAAAAAGTGTTTTCTGAAGACAGTGTCCATTATATATTTTATATACAAAAGCAATTAAAAGCTTTTCTAATTAAACTTAGTTTTACTGCATTTCCTTATTTCACGATTCAGAGCAGATTTTCTGAAACGGCGGGTCCTATTTGACCAATGCAATTTCATGATTTATATTCTTCAAGGACTTGTCCCTCTAAATAATATGACCATTAAGCTGTACAAAAAAGAATTTTGCAAAAATCTCAAATTGAATAAGTTGGTCAACACATTTAAAAAAAAAAAAAAAAAAAAAAACAGGACTTTCTAAAATTGAAACATCTCTAAAATAATTTTATTCATTTGTAAATAAGTCCTGAAAGTTTCATTAAAATTCAACAATTATCTGATTTTTACAAGAATTTCAAAATTTCAAAGTTTTGCACCGTGAAAAAATGCTAAAATTTCCCATAATAATTTATGGTCACCCGCTAATGCAATTAAAACACAAATTTTAACCAGAACTTTGAAGGTTCGAAAAAGAAAAAAAAAATAATTTAATAATAAAAAATCCTTTGGTCTTTCCTCTTAATGAAAACATAAACAGTTTTACGATGTGGGAGATTCTTTTCATCATATATGCTCAGTTTTTTGCGAATCTTTGGAGGCGTCTAAATTGTAATGATATATGTGATTAGTTTACCGGGCCCCACCCATTTACAAAAATAAAAACGTATTTCTAAACATCAGAATTTGGGGTGATGAAAATAAATTTCTCCTTGGTCAGGCTGAGAATGTTTCAGCACCTGTTCGTAAGTACGTGTACACACACACACGCACACACACACACACACATACACACACACATATATATATATATATATATATATATATATATATATATATATATATATATCTTCAGCCCGTAGCTGAAAGAAAAATGGAGCCATGCCTTTCCTAGGGGTACAGAGAGGTATTAGCGCGACGTAACACATTCAGAATCGACGGGAATTTTAACTGGGCACGCGCCGATAACCATTACTCTAAAAGCACGTCCGTAATAAATATTTTTCTGTGTACGCACGTGCCTATCCTTCTATATACTCGCTCATATACAAGAATCTATGAACGTGAGTAATACATATATATATGTGTGTGTGTGTGTGTGTCGGTATGCGTGCATGTTTCTCGTAGTGTATGTGTGCATGTTTCTCGTAGTGTATGTGTGCATGTATGTACAAATCTTGGCACGTGCGTATTTAATACAAGACTTCGTTAGGGCGAGTGCCCGACTCCCTCCACGAACGTACAAGCGAGGCAAATAACTAATAAATGAAAAATGATTTATAAAAACGCAAGGCAAAAAGCAAAAGAAAAAGGAAAAATAAAAAAGTGGAAAAAAAAAAGGCCAACAAAGCTATTACTTTTGATATTTCATCGAGATATCAACCATGGAAAGGAAAGAGGTTGATAAGACGGGATTTTTTGCGAGATTACGCCTCCTTGGTTCTCGGCTTGTGGAAAGAACTTGAATGGAATAGAGTAGGGACGGCAGTTGGCGAGCAGAAATCTGAAAATTTAAGGCCTAATGCCTAAGTGGGGGACTGATAAAGGCCGTAAAGGATATGAATCATTCACCCACACATACTTATACAAAAGCAAAAACCACACACACACACACACACACACATATATATATATATATATATATATATGGGGGTGGTATGTGCGTGTTAGTTTAGTGCAAAAGGTTTCGGGCAGCTTAAAAATATATATAAAATTATGAATACGTATCATCATTATTCAGTCATCAAAATATTTTACCTGACTTACTAAGACCTTCAACGACTTTTCCGGTTTTGATTAAAAGAATTCTCTATGGAAAATTTCTAGTCAGACCTTTTTGAAAATTTCAAGATAACGTAAATTTGCCTAATTACAAAGATATGTGTAAATTTTCAAGAATTCTCTGCTATTGCATAATATATATATATATTATGTGTGTGTAGATACCTCCAAAGATTTGCTAAAGTTTGAGCATACATGATGAAAAAATGCCCCAATCTTAATAAAAACAAAGTCTTATCGTAAAATTCTTTGTTATTATTAAGAGGAAAAACCAAAGGATTTTTTTGATTATTAAATTATATTTTTTCATCCTTTTTGGAACCTTCAAAATTTTTGTTAATTTTTTTGAGTCAGCGGGTGACTCTAAATTAGTATAGGAAATTTTAGTGTCTTTTTGCGGTGAAACTAAGTTCTACAACCGCATCAGGTCGCTGAATCCTTCAAGCTTTTGGGGATAATGCTGTGAGTGAATGCGCCACCACGTCTTGGTTCCAGAAGTTCAGGTCGGGAGATCTGTCCCATTGTGATGAACCTCGCAGTGGCCGACCACGGTTGCTGAATGATGAGTCTCTGAAAACGGCCATAGAGGAGGACAAAAACTAAACCTCTGGTGAACTTGCAGAATGCATCTAGGTTTCTGATAGGGAAGGCGTACAAGTTGAGGTAAGTGGTTACCCCACACACTGTCGGAAGCCAACAAGCAACAAAAAGCGAGCCAGACTTTGGTTGTCACCACAAGACCACCTCTACTCCCACGCAAGATCATGCTCTGTATCTGGTGGACTAGTCGACAAGTGGTGCACAATGAACTGCAACCAAGGGGTTAAACCAACACTGCAGACTTGTACTAGCTGGATATGGGACATTTGCAACAGACACTGAAGCAGAAGGAGCCAGCATTGGTTAATCGCAAGGATGTACTCTTCCTCCATAACATGCCAGGTCTCATGTGGCGCAGCTGTTCAGGGATACCATAAGGCGATTTGGCTGGGAGCTACTATGCCATCTACCTTTACTCCCAGGGCCTTGTGTCAACAGATTACCACCTCTTCCATTCCCTGGACAACCACCTTCGTGGGAAATCTTTCTCAAACGAGGCAGAGTTGCCACAGGCACTCACAGACTTTTGTGTGACCAACACACTTTATTTATACCACCAGGGCATTGCGTGGATTGAGGAACGTTGGCGAAATATTCTGGATGCTGATTGGGATTACTTTTAGGTATTGTTTTCTTTATTTTAATCTGGGGCTGTTGCATATATATATATATATATATATATATATATATATATATATATATATATATATATATATATATATATATATAGTGAATTTGTAAACAGTAACTATTACTGCTGTTGATGCAAGACTCTTCGTTAAGACGAATCGAGTTTCCCGATCACTGTCGTGTTTGTCTAAAAATAAATACATCTAAATTCACCCGCATCATTGCCGTGCGCGAATGGCTTAGGGGGTAAAATCTCCGATTTTCGATCCCGGCTGGAGGCAGTCGGATGTATAGCCACACTGATATGCTGAAACAGTCTGTCTGTGGATTTAATATATATATATATATATATATATATATATATATATATATATATATATATATATATATCATCCCGTGGACTTTGATATTTTCTGTTGGATAATTTTGACTTTGAAACTGACTTTTCATTTTTACTCAGGAAGTATTGACTGGCTTGAAAAAAGCCGACAACTTCCGTTGGCGAAACACGTAGAGAAGTTTGGGGCGGGGTCAATGAAATAAACAAAATAACGGAAGGGCATGTATATGATCAAGGTTAAGTCAAAGGAGACGAAGAATTTGACAAATAGAACACAAATAACCTTAGGAAGAAAGACGACGAAAGAACTGGAAGAAATAACAAGAAGTAAAAGAAATAACTGAATCTTGGAACAAAATTTAAGAAAAAAAAAACTAAGATTGCAGAAATAAAAACGAACGAAATTTTGGTTGGCTGGATTACAAAAATATGCAAAAAAATGAAAGAAATAGGAATAAAACAAATAATTGATAAGGTCCTTTTTTTTAAAATAATCTTTCATCGCAATGTGATTCTCTGTATTAAAAAAAAATCTTCCCAAAATAAAATATATATTTTCTGAAACTTTATTTGAGGAATATTAGTTGATTTAAAGTATAAATAATTTGATCGTCCAAAATGTCCTATTGTGTACATCGGCAAAACGTCCAGAAACCTAAAAATAGTCTGTATTAGCATCGCTGAGATATGCTGCATGTCAGTCAGTTATGTGCCATGCGTGATACACGCTTAAGCGATCATGTATCTTTCGATACATAACTAACGAGGAAGATTTTTCCTGCTGTAGGTTGCCATTTCTATCTGCGGTAAACCAGTTGCCATCCAAGACTACAGAACCCGGTCTGTCCTGCTATTTACCGATAGCTGGGGGAGAGAAGAGGATTCATACCTTTCCCAAGATTATTAGCACCTAAGTGAATGTAATGGATTCGTTTTTAAAGATTACGGGGCAGTTAAAAAATTATATCAATAGGTATTGTTTTTTCTTTCTTTTTTATCTGGGGGAGGGGCCTATATCAGTTATATATCATGCGTGATAGGCACTTACGCGATCATGTATCTTTCGATATATGACTGACGGGGCAGATTTTTTCTGCAGTAGGTTCCCATTTCTTGCAGCAGCAGACCAGTTGCCATTCAAGACTATAGAACTCGGTCTGTCTTGCTATTTACCCATACCTGGGGGAGAAGAAGAGGAATCCTGTCTTTCCCAAGGGTATTAGCACGTAAGTGAATGCAATGGATTCGACTGGAATTCGAACTCGGTTTACCGATTCCTCAATCCGAGCCGCTATCCATTATATGGGAAGAAAGAAAGAAAAAGAGAAATATCGGCAAGAATGGAAGTATGTGAAAAAAAGTAAGAAAACAGAAAAAAAAGAAAAAGAGAGAAGTGCAAAATGGAAATTGGTTGAAAGAAGGGAAAAAAATAGAAGTAATGAAATCTAATGTGAAACGTAAAATGAAGAAGGGAAATTACTAACTGACTGAATATAAAGATAATCGAAAAGAAAGGGAACAGATGAAAAGAAGGAGATAGGAAAAAACAAAGCAGAAGAAAGAGAAAATAAGAAATGAAGAAAGAGGCAAAAGAAAGTGAAAACAGCGAAAATTAACTAAAATAAATAAACGAGAAGGAAGGAAAGTCACAGGGAAAAAAAAAAAAGCGAAAAAGACCTGAGTAGGTTTTCGGCGGCAACTTAAAGCAAGTGTTAGGGTCACATCCCCAATCTTTACAAACCCAGTCATGCGCAAAAATTTAACGGTGAATAAGGGCCTGATTCCATAAGCGACCTTTCCTCTTCTTTTATGCCACCCCAACTTCCTCAGCCATTACCGTGGACACCACCCTTCGCTTTTACCACTCCCAGTAATTTCTGCGCTAATTTTACAAAGATGGCTACAACTGAGAACGAGGGACACAAAGAACTTTCAGCAAGTGAAGGTAAATGCGAAACGATGCGGAATAAAAAAAAAAAATACGTATTTGAGGACAAGTGGATGTCTTTGAGTAATCATCGTTTTTAGAAATCGGAAGTTAGGTGGAAAGGTTTTTTTTTTTTTTTTTTATTTAAATATGAAAAGTAAATGACGGAAGGATTGAAATAATGAATGACATTGAAGGAGTGTTTTCTGAAACGTTCCGATATCTCATATATATATATATATATATATATATATATATATATGTGTGTGTGTGTGTGTGTGTGTGTGTGTGTGTGTTCATTTTCATTCATTTCTGTTCTTGCTGCACCGAAATGACCCCGAGTCCTAAGCTCTTTTAATAGTTTTTGACTCTCAATATATGTTGATTTGTTGTATTACGCACTCAGGATGTGTGAAGTGGCCTAGTGGATAAAACTTTCATGAGCTGAAAAAAAAATTTTAAACATCTGAGTGATTTGAAAGTTTTGAACGAGTGAACATCTTCTCATACTTTCCACTTGTCCAAATATTTACGATTGATTTGTTTTTACGGATTAGCAACATTTTGCAAGTTATTTAAAGCCAAAAATATTTTTAGATTGTAAAACCCATAATTAACCCATACCTAGGGGAAGAAGTGGTGCATCCATACCTTTCCCAAGAGTAATTACGTGTGATTGAGTATAACGAACCCGACTACTATTGGAACTCAGCTCTCCGATTTCTAATTCCAAGCTGTTATCTATTGCCCCACCGCACATCCCTTTACCATTCCCCTTTGTTCCTGTTCTGCTACGAACTCGAGTCATGTTCTTAAATAGACTCGTCAAATCAAGACTTTCATATGGATGCTATGTTTGGTGATATATCTAAGCTGTCAACTGTATACAATCGCTTTCTTATATCAATGCTTTAACAGGCTTTCAAGTGATTAAAGCCTGTAGGTTTTAGCGGGGGCTGTCCTTCGAACCTCGTGGGTTGGTTCTAGAGATTTCAAAGACCTGTACCAAATAACAGAAACCACATCACATGAGGACTTTCAACAAATAGCATAACCCAAAGAGAAAATAATGATATAATCATTATTTTGACGTTCCACACTACTTCAAACAAAAGGTTAGGAAGGAAAACCGCCATCATTACTGGAAAGAGCGATAACATTTTATAGACTTGGGAAACTTACTTTCCTGAAAATTTGTTTCAGTAGAAAGATTTGATAAATTTCAACTGACGTTAGCACTGTTCGCTTGTCAAATGAATGCCGAATGTTTCTTTATAAGGAAACGGCTAATATTACTATTACCATCCATTCACACTAACTCGTCTTATGGGCCCGTGGCTGAGTGATTAGAACGCTCGATTTCTGACCATGAGACTCTCACCGTGGTCGATTTGTCAGAAAGATGACTTCTTGATGTTATCGGTCTCGAGGAGATGATCCCAGCGTGTGGCACCTTTGGAAAGTCCTTAACCCAAGCATTGTCGATGGCTATGTTAGCACGAAGTTAGTGTTTGAGCATGCTGGCCTTGCTCAGACTGTTGATCACGCTAGATACTATAGAAACTATAACTGTTGTAATTTTGGCTAATCTTCGTTGCCAAAATGTTGTAACCTAGGGAAGGTTACTGAATAATAACACGAAGGTTGGTAATGAACGATAATACTTAGGAAAAGAACAAAACATATAAGATTCGCCAGTAGCGCATAGAAGTAGTAGTCAACTGCTAGAAGTGAGTAAAGTGAATTCCACAATGAGTCTTCAACTGTAGGATATCTACCAACCGCCTCACGTGGTCAGATGTGGCACAACTCCGAATTTAATGTGGGTATCCGAGCCCGTAGTCTCGGCCAGAAATTCCCCGCGGACCCCGTATAAAACGGGGTCGGGTAGCTGTTTCCCGAGACGAGACACTATCCTTCAACATAACCTCGTCAGAGGATCCTTTCTGCTCAGAGGCAGAGAATTTAACCAGCACAGCTGGAGACGAATCTCCGACTGCAGGATATCTACTAACCGCCCCACGCGGTCAGATGTGGCACAATGCCGAATTTAATGTGAAGTATCCGAGCCCATAGACTCAACCAGAAATTCACTGTAGACCCCGTATAAAACGGGGTCGGGTAGCTGTTTCCCGAGACGAGACTCTGTCTTTCGACATAGCCTCTTCTGTGGGATCCTCTCTGCCCGGTGGTAGATGAGTTTGACCAGCACAGCTGGAGACGCATCTCCGACTGCAGACAAACATACAGTATTTACTATTGTATTTATATGAATTATCATCCGTAGGTATGCAACAACAATAACTAATGTCCACTCGGCATAGTTGCAGTATAAAGATGGTGGGCTCTGTGGGTGTTGAACAATCACAACGATAATTATCTAGCCGCCTTAGTATACGGTCATCTACGATATACGAGTGACTGCGCCATTTAAATTTAGACGCTAATTAGTTCTTTCTTACTTTTAGCAAGTGTATCCTGTTTTTTTTTACTGATCTAAGCTCTGTCTTTATTGTATCCCAGAAATGTCAGCTGGCTTTTTTTCTGGCTGCAGCTAATGGTTTCCTATTCTTTATTTTTTTTCCTTGAGACTTCCTCTCTGACCACATTTTTTGCAATTTGCATTCGTCGGTGATCTGCATCTATTTAAAGTCTCTTCTCCATTGTGGGGAGATTGTTCAGCCTTACCTACCATTTACTTCCTTATATAAATCAGGTTTCTCAGTAATTATTGTGAAGCCCAACAGTAATTACAACGGTAATTATGCTACAGTTCGCCGTGTCCTTTCAGTGAACTATCATGGCTCTCCACAACATCTTGTTCTTTATAGCTCTAAGCAACTTTTGTACACTTACCATTCCTCTCAGTCCTTGCTTTGCCATCCATTTATGCAAGCTGGTTAGAGACGTTACTTAAAGCTTCTTGAAATTATATAATTTACCTTTATATTCTTATTTTTCCTTGAAAAAATGTTCTTTGAAGCATTAAAATAAAAAGTTATTTCACATTTAGACTTTTTCTTAACATCATTCTGATCTTTATGCTCGCTACTGTGTATGTATGTATATATATATATATGTATATATATATAAAACACACACACACACGCGCGTGCGTGCATATATATATTCAACACCATCACTGGATAAGACACCTTGAATGGCTATTTTTGTAGAGATTTTATAACATATTTATGTTATAATTTTCGAATAAATTATATTTGCTCTACTCTGTAGTGAGCACTCTTTTAAGAATATTATTTTTTGGTTATTGGAATTTATTCCGTATACACCTCCTATACATATATATATATATATATATATATATATATATATATATATATATATATATATATATATATATCATACCATTAATAATTTCATTTTTTAATGTTTTAATTGTATGTAGGTGTTTGTGGGTCAATATATATTGCAATAATTGTTAAATTCTTCCCAGTCGACTCTGATGAGCTTGGGAACGAAACCGGTTGGTCTGGTCTGTGTTATCATCTCTTATTTTTTATTTTTCATAATGCCTTTAGGAAATAATCTGTATCTATTCCTTGCAATATTACGATTTTGTACCTCCAACAATTTATTTAAATATATATATAATATATATATATATATATATATATATATATATATATGAGCCAAGGAATGTAGTTTGTCCGAGTACTTTCCATGGAAGTTGCGATGCAGCATTAAGAGGCTCGCCAAATCCCGCCTTCGTATTATAATAAGTTTAATCATCATTGGGTACTCATAACTTATAGCCTTATACCTGATTAAGATAAAATTGGTCGTTACTATTGTGATGAGGTTGGTTCCTCACTGGGTGCAGTAAACTTTTAATCTTATAGCAGACTATTCTTAATTGATATCGTTATTTTTTTTTAGTTTGGTCCACGAGGCTTTTTTTTAATCTGACACAGAAATCTGAATGCGTATCAGTATAGCAAAAGATGCCTTCCAAAAGCTAAGCAAATTATTAAGCAACAGGAAAATCCTTTACAAACAAATAAAAGAGCGCTGAACTGCTATGTTATATCGAATCTCCTATATGTCATTGAATGCTGGACATTTTCTTCATAGATGAATATGAGACTTGACGCAAGAGAAACGTAGTTCTAAAAATGGATACCGGGGATTCTATGGAAAAATACATGTGAATAACAAGAAAGTTTTAAGGAGAAGAGGAACGAAAAGAGCAGTTAGACTCATAAACAGCTGAAATTTCTGGGATACATAACGAGGAAAGCGGGCGTGGAGAATTTGACACTCAAAGGACATATTTAAGGTAAAAGGAGCAGATGGAAGTATTGAGTTGGTGTAAATGAACAGGTATTAGGAGGGATATTATAGGGCCAAACATTGATAAGAGCTGCAAAGGACAGGAGGTTGTAGAGAGCCATGATCACCCACGTATTGACAGGACACAGCGCATAAAAGTTGAATAAAAAAAGAATTTTAAAAAAATTGGCACTTTTGCAAGGGCTTTGGATTTAAATTATTGTTTCTCTTCCGAGTTTCGTTACAGATATTTAACCAATTCTCGTATTATGCTTGGTCCGATATTCGAAACTGAAACCTAAAAAATCGCCACGTCACGTGACAATTCCCATAACCAATTATATAGGGAAACCACACGGTCTGCAATCATAGCAGCAGTAGTGTGTTTAGGACAAGATAGCCAGACGGAGTTCAGCCTTTCCCAAGAGTACTTGTAAGAAAGTGAACGTAACGATCATGATGGAATTCGAACTCGACTCTCTGATTTCCCTAGCAGTGACACGACTCGCACATCTAAACAAAGTGATCGCCCTTATTATTTGATATGTACTATTACCACCTGGTGCTAATTTTGTTTCTTTGATTATCTTAGGTGTTTAATCCTGGGTATGATGATAAACTACATCCGGCAGCAAGGTCTCGGATCGAGAGATTGTAGGTTTTGAGGAGCATGAAATCACCTTTTAATGGCTGTTGTTTCCAAGTCCACCCTGACCCGAGGTGGTAGCACCTGTTAGATTTCCAGCTATGGGGAAATAGGGAACACTCAAACAAAAACAAAATACTTTCAATACATTTTTCTAGTAAAAATACCAGCAATACTTTTTTCTATATAAAAAAATTACCATCAATACATATTTATAGTAAAATGTCCAATAATACATTTTATTTGTAGTTGAAGGCATATAATTGCATTCAAAATATTTAGATTTCGGCATAGAGGCTGATATGCCACTAAACAAAATCAACCAATGTTAGGTTTTCGTTCAAAATGAGTATGTTTAATTTTGTTTTGTTTTTGGGAGATTTTTGGTGTGTGTGTATGTGTGTGTGTTTAACCTCTATAGGTTATTTTATGCCGGAATCTAAATAATTTGTACGCAATTTTATTTTTGGAGATAATAATGGTTTTAATAATAAACGTCTTACTAATTAACCCATAATTAGGGGTTGGAGAAGAAATGGATTCATGCCTTTCCTATGGGTATTTGCAAATAAGTGAATATAACGAACCTAACTGAATTGGAAGTCGACTCTCCGATTATCAATTCTGATGCCGTTATTTATCATAAAACCTACCCATCCAAACTTAGAGCAACCGGTATTCCCAATCTAGATACTGAACAGGCTCGTCGTTGCTTAACTTCGGTGATCACATGGGAATCGGTGTTTCAACCTGATGTAGCCGGAAACCAAAATAAGTAAGAAATAAACGATTTCCCCGATTACAGAGAAACGATGGAAATAATTTATTTTCTTTAGTTAATTAGTTATTTGAAAAGATGTTCGATGAATAAGCCATCCGTTGTCTGAACCGAGACGAAAAGAACAAACTGCCCTGCTTTGTAATAAAATGGTGTCTCCAGTTTCAAAATAAAGCTTAACTTCTGTCATAGCTTTCTGATAAGAAACCATGTTAACACATTTAAACCGAAGAGAAAAAAATATTTTTTTAAACTTCCAGTTAATTTGATGAACATAAAAACAGTTTGACAGGTAAATTGTTTATCAGCTTCTGGAATCGAAGACTTAGTGGAAGAAACTTTTTTTTTCTTTTTACTTACCACGATATGACAAAGTCCAACGATCAGATATTCACATCTTCTATTTCTTTCCTCACTCTCGCCTTTTTTCATAATTATTCTTTCTATCGATTACTATATGTTTGTATGTGATAATACAGCATTTACAAAAATTCATATATGCATGCAAAATATGTCTAAATGTGCATAAATTAAGAGTTAGTTATTCGCGGTATACAAGTTCGCATGGATTAAAAATGAAAACTGTCTGCATAAATCTATCTGAATATACATCTATGAAGACATCAATACCTGCAGCAGACAAGTTTCCACGGATTAAAATCCAATCTAAGCTTTCGGCCTACATAAGCTTATGTAAACCAAAAGCTTCGATTGGATTAAAAAAACATGTATCAATAAGGTGATTTCCTTTCGTCTTTCAATGATAATGTTATCAAGCTTAACAGACAATATGAAAGCAACTTACTTAAAATAAATAGACAAAACTTGTCTATATTATTTAATGAAACATGCATCAATATATATATATATATATATATATATATATATATATATATATATATATATATATATAAAAAGCATTATAATATGGCCTATATTTTATGTAGCAAAATCAGAATTACCTCATGTGGGAATAGTCTATTTCAAACTAGCACTGATATGTGCCAGCTATCCTCAACTCAAGACTGTCTAGGGCTGGCAATAGCTGGCACATAGCAATGCTAGTTTGAAATAGACTATTCCCACATGAGGTAATTCTGGATTTTTTGACTATTTTTTCTACACACACACACACACACATATATATATATATATATATATATATATATATAGTACAGGTAATAGATCTCTTGGTATATAATCCAGGTAGATCCTAGTAGTATATATATATATATATATATATATATATATATATATATATATATGTGTGTGTGTGTGTGTGTGTGTGTGTGTGTGTGAGTACAAGATCTAAGGCAGTGAGGACATCGTCATTCATAGAACCCGCGGTAGCAGAAAACATCAGTGTTTGTAATAGGACTTAATTAGCTCTATACTTAGAATTTCTTTAACTGTGTATTGAGCACATTTTAAAGATATATGACCGTTTCATGTGCAAGAAAATTTTTGTCTGTAAGAACAGTTTTATTGTATATAAACTTTTATACCTATACAGGGTGTTTCAAAAGTACTTTTACAAACTTTGGGGTCTGGTTCCTTACGCCAAAACAAGGACAAAAGTCTATATAAATATATGTCCGCATATCCTTCGTTTTTGAGTTATTAAGTTTAAAGGTTACGATAGATGGCGCTATGTTGTCATGTAGACTAGTTTACTTTCGTAATTCGTGTACATTTGTGACTAGCCTGTGTTCAATGTTTAATTCGTGTTCTAGTGAGTTAACTGAGAACCGTTCCGTTTAACAATGGCAGGATATTCATATCATAAGCACGAAGAATGGTAATGGACGCGAGGCTGCACGGCTGTATCAGATTGCGTTTCAAGAACGAAGGCAGCCGTGTCATCCAACATTTGCTCCTGTTTATCTTCGCGTTGCTGGCACAGGATCCGTAGTACCATAAACTATGGATCGAGGAAGACCGAGATCCGCTTGTACGCCTAACCACGAAGAAGATATTCTACAGGTTGACGGAGACGATCGAGGTATCATCACACATCAGGTGGCCCTAACATGTCGTATAATTGTTATTACAAACCATATGCCAAAAATCTATATAACGATAGATACATCAGTAAATATTTCAACCACCGATAAACGATATTTTCTACTGTATGAATAATTTTGCATTTTCCTATTTTGCATAATTCACTTGTCAAATTTGTTGTATTTAACCTATTGTTCTGAAAATTGAGTTTTATATTCTTTTTTCTTTTCTTTTCTTCTTTTTGTGCTTATTAACATATAAAAATCCTGGCAAATATACAAGAATTAGATATTGAAAAATGGATAAAAATATTCAAAATTGATGGGTGTACGAATAATTTCGTCGTTGGCTTTATATAAAAATTGCATATATATATATATATATATATATATATATATATATATATATATATATATATGATTGTTTTATATATACATATATATAAAAGATTGCTTATATATATATATATATATATATATATGAAGAAATTTAGTTTTAACGTATGTTATGCTTATGGGATAAAGTGCTCAATATCAGAGATAGATCGTCTGTAAATATAAAAGTGAACACTGAAGTTAACACTCAGAGGCGACATACTTTTTCATGCTAAACGCAATCACCTGAGGTCACCTGATAATTGCGTCTAGAATGAAACAGTCTGTCGCCTTTGAGTGTTGACTTCAATATTCACTACTATATATATATATATATATATATATATATATATATATATATATATATATATATATATATATGTATATATGGGAGCAATGGCTAATTGTCGCCATGTTATATTTTAATTTCGCGTATGCTCGTTTTTTTTTTTTTTTATCGACTGCACAGTATAGTAGGGACAGTTGGACAACTCCCGGGAGAAAACGACCACCATGACGCAATTCATTCCGCCAGAATTTTGAAAAAGCTATGGTGTATTTCTTGGCATTCGCACCGAAAGATCCAATAAGAACACTTCAGAGCATTTGAGTATCAATCTGAAGACAGTGCAAAGTTTTCAGAAAGAGTCGGATGAGTCTAATAATGATTACGAATGTGTTTAGAGTGAACACTAGTGATAACGACCTTATACCTCCATTAATCTTCCTACGGAGGCTTATATCAAGTGTCTTGAGGAAATAGTTCTACCCTGGTTCATGAAGGTGGCTGCTGGAATACGCTAGCAACATGACTTTGCACAATGCCACACAAGCTGGAGTACCAAGTCATGGCTGTTAGACAATTTCGGGAACCAAATCATCCCTTACATCTGTCCCCCTAACTCCCCGGACTGCAATCCCTTGGTTATTATGTGGGGGGAGGGTACAGGTGTGTTCAAAAAGATACCAAAAAACACCTTGTAACATCGAAAAGGAACGGAAGGCAAGGAATATAGTAAATTTCATCAACTTAAACAAGGATAGCGTCCAAAGGAAATTCCGAAGTCGTTTAGAGGCCTTAATTTAAGCCAATGGCGATTTTATTGAATAAATTTACTCTTTAGTATTTCAAGATATTTTGTGTAATTTTGATGTCTCTGTTAAAATGAGATGTATGTGTTATTTCATTTTTGCGTAATTAAAACGACAATTTACTCATCGCACCTCTATCTCTCTCTGCACACACACACACATATATATATATATATATATATATATATATATATATATATATATATATATATATATATATATATATATATATATATATATATATATATATATATATATACATATATACATATATATATATATATATATATATATATATACATAATATATATATATATATATATATATATATATATATATATATATATATATATATATATATATATATATATATATATATATATATATATATATATATATATATATATATATATATATATATATATATATACATATATATATATATACATATATATATATATATATATATATATATATATATATATATATATATATATATATATATATATATATATATATATATATATATATATATATATATATATATATATATATATATATATATATATATATATATATATATATATATATACATATATATATATAAAGTGAGAGAGAGAGATTATATCCGACAAAATGATAGGATAAGGAACAAATAGGAATCGTTTATAAATCTAACATGTTTCGCTTTTATTAAAGCTTCATCAGATAATGAAATATGGAAGAGAAAAATAAAATTCTGTTTTTTTAATTTTTGTGTTGTTTTTTTTTCCATTGGATGAACAGACTTCACATGCATATGTCTTGTCAAGCAGCGTTCGTGTGTATACTTTATGTGTGTATGTCTATCATACTTCTAGTTTGTCTCTGCGGAATTCTGATGATAATGTTAATTATGTGTGTGAGTCTATTTGGCATTTTTATTCATGTTTTATAGTTCTCCTCATGTTGATTTGGGGGAGTTTTGTGTGAATGTGAAATAATTTAAGTTGCACCGGTTGTGGTAGCAGGTAGACTCTTAGATTCTTTAAGTATGCATTGGCGATATAATAAAATGTGTTTATAGATAATAAAATATTTATCTGGACTCCATCAAAGTATTTCTTGCGTAATTTTTTTATTAATTAGTGTGCCATTTATAAAATCGAAGTTTTTTGTTTTTATGTATTACGAGTTAGTTTAAAGGGTTGTCCTACGTAGGTCTCCTTTATTTACGTGGTTGCGGTCTTTCCTTGATGTTTCGCCGATGTAACTCTTCCTACATTGCATGATATTTATGTCATAAATCCCAACATCTACTGTGATACTGGATTTATTTTTCTTCCTAACTATATCTCCGATTCTCTTGAAGGTGGTGGTAGAGATCCTAGTGTTGGGGATTAACTAATTTCTTTTCAAATTTTGTTGATAAAATTTTGGAGGGCATGACTATGAATTTCGTATTTTGTTGTCAGAAGTGATCTATTATCGGTGGTGGTGGATACCATTTTGGACTTGTGAACTTCGTGTACTTTTTTCTAGCGTTGAGATTGAAATAATGTTAGTGAAGGAGTTTAAAAGTTTGTCAATGTATATCTCTTCTTCACTTAGGTATTCTGGGCTCCAAATTCTAAGGACTCTGAGGCAAAATGTTAGGATTAATCCTGATTTTACTTTTCGGTTGTGGTGGGAAGAGAGATTGATTAAATCATTTTTGTTTGTGGGTTTGCGGTAAACATTAAAATCTAATTTGTTATGTATTAATAGGATGTCGAAGAAAGGTAGAGACTTGTCTATTTCAATTTCCTGTGTGACTTTGATATTAGCTTCAATATTATTAAATTTCTTTATGATATTTCGTAGATTTTCATCGTGAAGATATATTAGAAGAACGTCATCAATGAGGTAAGTGGAATTTTTAGGCACGATGTGTTTAAATTTTCCAGACTCTAAAAATTCAAGGAAAATACAAGCAAGACACCACTTATTGGCGATCCCATAGATAAACCGAATCTTTTCTTGTAGAAAGTTTTATTAAAAGAGAATTGTTTAGTGATTAGTTTGCATAGTTGTAAAATTTTATGGACCGGTAGTATACTTTGGATTTTTTTTAGGTGTTTTTTTTAATATTTTAAGGAATTTTGTAACGCGTGTATAAATTCCTTCTGAGATACTGACAATTATCTGAAAAAATTCTTGTCGTTAAACTGATAGGAAACATACTCATCGTAGTTGTGTATGCACTGACAGGCACAATACACAGAAGAGGAAATCGAAAAGTTCTACTCTACGCTAGACAACGGCAAGGCTCGGTCGAGGAAAGTCGCAAGAAATTATAATGGTTATGGGAGACCTGAATGCCAAAGTAGGCAACGAGAGATATGGTAAAATAGTTGGCAAATTCGTATTAAGAGCCTGTAATGAACGCGCAGAAAAATAGGTCCAATTGTGTACGGCTAACGACCAGGTAGTACCCAACACGTGGTTTCAAAAAACCCAAATTGACTACATAATTATCAACAAGTGATTCTGGAATACAGAATACATATTAATCTTATATACTTGATCCTGAAAAATTTATTTCGGTTGAGCTCTCCGGAGAGGAAGTGTTGGTTTGTAAACAGTGACTATTACGGCTAATACTGCAAGACTCTTCGGTTAATCGAATCGAGTTCTCTCAGTCACAGTGTGTTTATCTAAAAATAAATACGCTTAAATTCACCTTCATCCCTGCCCTTCAGTCGGGTTTCGATCCTAGCTAGAGTCAACCGGACGTCTAGCTACAGTGATGAGCTGGGATACAACGAAACCGTCTCCCTGTGGATGACAATATATATATATATATATATATATATATATATATATATATATATATATATGAAGAAATTTTGAAAAAAAAACAAAAAATCCTTAAATGTAGTTAAAATGAAAGAAATGTCGACGTCTGACGTTTCGGTTTAATAAACCTTTTCAAGACAATATTCATCAAAATACAATTCAGTTCAATATGACAAATACGATGGACATAAAACACAAGTCTTATTCAGAACAGATAACTGAAAAATTTTAAAATGATCAGCCTTCCGTCTAACATGGTCACGCCGTCGTCATATGGGCGACGCTTTCATAACGTATTCCTAAAAGTTTGTGATTATTTTGAAATGAAAAGAAAATGAAAAGAATTCTATTAGGTTCTAAAATTCTTATGTGTATGCTTGTCGAGCATCAATCTCGCTAAAAAGGGGAAATATTAAAGAAACCAGGTCTAGTATTCACCGTGCGTGAGATGGATATTATACCTGCTTCATAAATCCTCCTGAGATTTTTATTATGAAAATATTTTAATACTTTCACGGAATCGAAATCGAAATTGTGATCTGCTTTAGTTGTGTGTACAACTAAAGCATTGTTAAAATTACCGAGACGAATATCTCGTTTATGTTCGAAAACACGAGATTTTAAGGACCTACCTGTTTCACCCACATATTTCTAAGATGAGATATTATGTAGACTATCTTGTTCGGATATCATCCTCATCTTTGTTGCCATATTATCACAACGTCGAACTTAACCCTTTATTTCGCTATACTGTTCTAGTTCCACATGCCATGTCTAATGGCATGTGGAACTACCGCCTTAACCAGGTATTGAATTCACACTCTTTGGGTCCTGTCACTGAATCTAACTAACGCCTAATCTAACTAACGTCTTTATCCACTGTGCCATGTGTCCGTGAGGACATCTAAGTATGAATTTCTGGATATTATAAACCTAATGTCTTCAGCAACATTTTTTTACCGGTACTCATATTGCAATTTTTGCAGTTACCTCATGTTTTTACCAGAGCTCATATTGCCATTTTCGTTGTTATTATTGCTTAGGTCAGGTTCACCTACGAAACTCTGGAGTCGAGATGCTGAAGATAAAATCAATCAGCTAAGTGACAAACTTTTTATTCATATTAATCATATATATATATATATATATATATATATATATAAAGAGAAGTAACAAACAGATTTAGAATCCACAGTTTTTTAGCCTTTACTTTTTAAAAAGTGCTCCATACAACGTAGAGCATAATATTTTTATTTAAAAATATCCAAGTGCCGACTGTGATATGCAAACTTAGAGTGAAACTACGGAAATTGAAGAAGTAAAAAAACGCATAAAATACTTAGTGAACTTTACTAAAAGAATGGCTGAGCAAATTTTGGGATAAATAAAAAAAACGAAATTTATTAAGAGCTACAAAGAAAAAGAAATTTTGGAAAGCCATGATCTTCTACGTACTGAGTGTATACGTCACATGAAGATATTTGGGTATAATGATTTGAAATCTATGCTAATGATAACCTTGTTTTCTATATTTATGTTTCTTATCCACTGGATTAGGTCACCAGAGTGTGTAATGTGTGTTGTGTTGATGTTGCCTAGGTAAAGAGTTATGATATTTGCAATTACTTTAGCTAAAAAAAAGGCTGAACGCATAGTTGTTAGCAAAAGGAACAGCCCAATAGGCCAATTACAGACTTGACATACCGACATCAAACAGAGGCAACAATTTATAAATTTGAGAAGCGTATTAGAAGAAAACGGAAAGTGCGATACTAAAATTGGGATAATCAAAGTTGCGTTTCAAAAGCTGGGCAAAGTATTAAGAAACACAAAAATATCGTTAGAAACAAAATATAGAGCACTGAACTGCTATGTAGTATCAGTTCCTCCTTGTTGCACACTGTTGGTGGAGCGGTCATGTTTACACTGTAACAGCAGCAAGACAACTGGCGTGATCAAGCTCAAAATTTGGGTCTTAATACAAGGCAATATTCAAAATTAAAATATCAAGGAATTAAATCAATATTACATGCACCATCATATACAAATAAAATAAAGGATATATAACTGTAATACACAGATTTTTATGAAAAATTCTATTAACTATATTTTCAGATAAACATTATACAATGTCCGCTTATTACAGTCAGTTCTTTGCGTTGATTTTATTTTTAGGAAACTTAATATGTAGCTTTTCATGTAGACACAGGGGACATGGGTTATTTAAGGACTTATAAACTCTCGTTTTTTTTTAATATTGTCCATTTTACTGTAGAGGTTTTATTGATTTCTTTTAAATGCCAAAAATAGGGATGCTTGGTTACGGTACGGATTGCTGTTAAAGGAAGAAATATGCTGGTACCACGTTTTTCAACAAAAGTTACCTGATGACGGGCTAAGTCCCGAAGCAAAGAAATTTTTGCGTCGCAATATAAAATATTTTAATATAAAAGTATATATATATATATATATATATATATATATATATATATATATATATATTACAACTGAGAGAATACAAAATAAATCACCTCGCTGAAAGTGTAAAGAAGACTCAGTATTTGATTTATCAAACATCTATGGCCCTATGTGTTTCGACTAACAAGATAATTCACTTATACGACAATTTTTAGCATTTAAACGTTATTTTTAGTGGATACCCATATTTGAGTAGACACCCGGCTTATTTATTAAACAGTATATTTTTTGTTTTCTTCTTCCAACCTGGATATTGGAAAAATCTACTTGAATAAAAATATCTCCGGCAGAATTCAAACTTGCTGTAGAAACGGTCTAAATATATATATATATATATATATATATATATATATATATATATATTTTAAAATTATGACATAAATATGTTATAAAATCACTACAAAAATAGCCATTTTGTTTCAACACCTCCAGTGTCTTATCAAGTGATGGTGTTGACATTGAAACATTATGTCATAATTTTAAATAAATAATTATATATATATATATATATATATATATATATATATATATATATAAACGTCCTCATTCTTGCCTAATTTTCAATAATCTGACTAAATGGCCAAATATCAGCATTTTCGGGGGAAACACGTTTTGGTTGCGCTGAAAACTTTTCAGAACTGTTCGAATCTAACTGTTTATCACCGTCGCTTTCTCTCTCCCTCTCTCTTTCTCTCTCTCTCTTTTGCTTTCATTCTGTCTTTGTTTCTCTCTCTCTTTCTCTCTCTTTCTTCCCTCTCTCTCTCTCTCTGTCTCTGTCTCTCTGTCTCTCTCTGTGCGTGAAACATAGTTTTGGTTAATTCTAGATCGTTATGATGAAATAAATCTCGTGGTAAATATAAAGAGCACTCATCAACCAAGGTTTTTGGACGTGAACCTTTGACACCCTCAATTGCTCTTCCGCTTCTCTAACCGCTGAGCCTTGCCTGGAAGGGCTTCTCTAGTCAGCCAGATACTTAAATGCACTGCGGTGAATTTCTTTTAGAGGAGCCCACCCTAAAGGCGTTAAGCTGTGACCGGAAATTCGAAGCCCCTTCCAAACGTATTATGCACCTTCCTCATCCGGGTTGCGTACACCTTTCTCTCACCCATCATAAGTGTGTCTTTCGAATGTTAAATTAAGAAATGTACCGGGAAAAATTTGTTTGGGCAGAGATGCTATGTGGAGGTGGGTGTGACTCAGGAAATAGGTGTGTGCATCACGAAGATATACGTATAAGTAGTCTCTCGTGCATTCTTTCTTTCTTCCTTTTTTTCTTTCTTTCTTTCTAGAAAGAAAGAAAGGAAGGAAGAAAGAAAGTACTTAATTTCTTTTCGTTAAATATATGTATCTATCACTCACTTTTCCAAATTCTTCTCTCTCCCCAGATCTTTTTTCATAAAATGATCGAAGAAAGGAAATGAATGAAGGAAGTAAATATTAAGATTTAAACAAGCAAGAGAGAATAAAAAAAGTTGGTACTAGATACGAACAGAGTGGAAATAACAGATATATATATATATATATATGTGTGTGTGTGTGTGTGTAAAGAGACTGAGCTGAAATAGAAAGGAAGGGAGAGAAAGAAGAGTATGATGAGTGAGAATATCAAAGCGAGTGAGAGAGAAACAGATTGGAACAGCTTGAGATAGATATGATCAGACCTAGATAGATAAATAGATATGATCAGAGCAAGATAGATAGATAGATAATGATCACACCTAGATTGATGTGATCATAGATAGGTATATATAGTCAGAATTAGATAGATATGATCAGAACGAGAGAGAAAATTATGATCAGACCTACATAAATACGTTCAGAATGAGATAGATGTGGTCAAACCTAGATAGATATGATCAGTTCGAGATAGATGTGATCATAGATATGAACAGACTGTGATAAATATGAATTGTCTAGTATAGACAATTATGAATATATATGTATATATTTATATGCCAAAGTTAGATGGAGATGAATAGAACGAGTGAGTAAGAGATAAAAGTTCAGAATAGCTATAGATAGTTAATGATTTTACTTAAATAAAAAGTTATAATGACGATTATAAGTATGTTGATGACGAATAGGGAAAAACGGTGAGAAAGAAAGAGAACAGGTGCTAATTGATAAATTGCTTCTTTCAATCTGCGGAAATCGTCGATTTCGGAAGGAAAAGGATGAAAAGACGAGATGTGAAGCGTCGAGTAAAATGGCGGTGCTTAGAGGAAAGGAACAGAAAAGAGTTTTTGAAGATGAGTAATGAGCTTTAAGGTTGTAGTGATCCGGTAGGAGAGAAATAAGAATAGGGGGTGGGGTGGGGGGTTTACTGTCAATTCAATCCCCTGTCTACAAAGTAATGACACATGGACGACGCACAAGCGATCGCAGGCAAGCACGCGTACTTCGAGAGTTGTGTAAAAATAGGAGCTAATTCAACATAAATGCGACAAATACACTCTCATACAGAAATAGACTAAAAAGAATTATAAACATCAATATAATCGGATAAATACTTTGTAGATAAGTAGGTAGACAGAAATAATCAGACTGAGATGGATAGAAATGATCATAGACAGAAATAATCAGTAATAGATAAATAGAAATGATCCTAGATAGATCGATAGATAGATAAATAAAAATGATCCTAGACAAAAATAATCAGCAATAGATAGATAGAAATGATCACAGATAAAAATAGTCAGCGATAGACAGAGATGATCATACAGAAATTATCATAGACAGAAATAATCAGCGATAGACAGAAATGATCATTGATAGAATTGATCTGAGAAAGAAATGACCCTAGACAGGAATGATCAGTGATAGAGAGAAATGATTATCGCTATAGATAAATATAAATTATCATAGATAGAAATGATCTAATATAGAAATAATCAGCGATGGATAGAAATGATCATAGATAGAAATGATCAGATATAGATAGTAATAATCAGCGATAGATAGAAATGATCCTAGATAGAAATGATCATCGTTATAGATAAATATAAATTATCATAGATAGAAATGATCAGACATAGATAGTAATAATCAGTGATAGATAGAAATGATCGTAGATAGAAATGATCAGACATAGTAATAATCATCGATAGAAATGATCGTGGATAGAAATGATCGGACATAGTAATAATCAACGACAGATAGAAATGATCGTAGATAGAAATAATCGGACATAGTAATAATCAGCGATACATAGAAATGATCGTAGATAGAAATGATCAGACATAGTAATAATCAGCGATAGATAGAAATGATCGTAGATAGAAATGATCAGACAGTAATAATCATCGATAGATATAAATGATCGTGGATAGAAATAATCGGACATAGATAGTAATAATCAACGATAGATAGAAATAATCGTAGATAGAAATGATCGTAGATAGAAATGATCGGACATAGTAATAATCAGCGATAGATAGAAATGATCAGACATAGATATAAATAATCAGTCATTGATAGAAATAATCATAGAAATTATCAGTCATAGATACATACATAGATAGAAATTATCATAGATAAATAGATAGAAATGATCAGACATAAATACATTTGAAATAGTCGGATATAGAAATGATCAGGCTGTGATAGATTGGTATTACAAATCTATTTTCTATCAATCTATCTATCAGGGAAAAAGAAATAAAAATATCAATTGATATTTGCAAGATCTAGAGTTACTACGCTATCTTACCTTAGTGTATTACACAATAATGTTGGTGTGAATCCTGCTGAATTGGCGCACTAACCATTAAACCATATTGTTGTCTGAAATTCTGTTATGTGTCATATCCTTTCAAGGTTAGGAAATCATGAATCTTCTCAACATCCTATACTTTGTAAATCTTATCAATGTTTGTCTTTTTACTTTTACTCCCAGTTCTGAGATCCATTTACATAAGCTCGTTAAGATATTCGATGTTTCCATCTATCCTTTAATACGTCTTGTGAATGTCGAATTCTCCAAGCCCTCTTTCCTCATTAAGTGTCCCAGAAAGGTCAACTGTCTTTTTCTGATCCTGAGTATCATTTTGTTTCTATTCTCCTTAAAACTTAATCCAAAGCAAGAAGATAGTGGCACTCAAACGCAAGGGCTACTGCGAGTGAAAAAGTATAAGACTTTAGAAGGAATCGGAAAACCAATCCTAAAAAGAAATAAAATGAATGAACCTCTGCAATTGTTCAAAAGAGCGTGGAGGAGTATGAACCGGGCGATTAGTGAGTAAAAGATTCGGGCTGAGTGTACGTAAATATAAGCACTGTGAACATCGTTATGAACAGTTTGTTTCATGCTTAAATACATTCAGGCCTGACGATTTTTATATATAATCAGACAGATAAAAATTCAAATGACTTCTCTTCTGACTTTAAATTTCGTGAACACCTTTGCAGATATATAATTGCCTCCGCCTAAACTCTGAAATTTTATTTAATATTTATTTTTTCCTTCAATAAGAGCAGATATGGTCGCCTCTCATCTGGATCACACACCTCCACGGTCATTTTTCCTGTTTAGTATTGGGTTTTCAGTTCTTTCTAAAGTCTACTTTAACTCTGTACTTCTAACTTATCTACCTAAACTCTGGAATTTTATTTACTATTTAGTTTTTATTCTTTTTTTTTTAATTTTATTTTTCCTCAATAGGAGTAGATAGGTTCGCCTATTGCCCGGGTCACACTCTTCCCCATCTTTGAACAGGAGTAGAGATATCCTTTTTTTGTTGTTGAAGATTGTATTTCCGATTCCTTGTAAAATTTTCTCGTTCACATTCTCTCCCAGGAGCCCCATGACATCTTAGTGACATTGTCGCCTTGTTTGGGGTGATTTGTTTTTAAAAAGTGACGAAATCATCCATGACGTATTAGTTTGTCGAAATACTGTGTCAGATCAATTATTATAATTTTGGAGACATAGGTGTTACTTACAAGTGCGAACCTTCTGTCTAATTAACATGAGAGAGATTAGAGGCATGGAGGGAGGGTTAGATTCATGCCTTTCCCAGAGGTATTAATTCGAAGTTACCAGAAATTACATCAACACAAATATGAAAGTTTTCCGTTATCTTTTTATATTCCAATGACCATCAGTTCAACTTCGCATCTCCACATACCTATTTATTTATCTCATCATCAATAGATATGTAAAAATACCCCAACACACGCATATATATATATATATATATATATATATATATATATATATATATATAAAAAGTATTTGTTTCATCTCTGAAGAATTTCGACGTGCACCTGTCTTTATGCTTCCCACATTCATTGAAGGCACGTGAAAAGCCACAGTCCTAAAACCACATCTACAACATCAAAAATATCTTTCCTTTAACACATACCTTGCTCACTGAAAAGCACTCGAAACACACTCACCCGCTGTTTTTAGCAGTGTCCGTCGATACTGGATCCCTGCCGATAGCTATAAATTCGACTGCCAAAAAAGCTTCCTGAAGAGTACTGGTTAACAAGCCAGCTTGCAAACAATTTGCTCGTCAAGTGAGTTTGTATTCTCAATAGTTTATCCCACAACTGCTTTCCCTTTACAAAACTGCACTGAACATAAAAATAGGCCTTAGACGCCGGCTATAGAGCGATCTTTCGTAATCTACTTTCACAATGAAGTGCACTGTGTTCGATCCTATGAGAAATATGCTCTTGTACCAGACCAACCTAAACTTCGTACATATTTAAAGATTCTGTAGTAGATGCTGGAAAATGGTTAGCTCTTGTACGCACCCCCAGAGTACCTGGTTTCTGTCACGCTTTATTTCTTCAAGATTCAAATTAGAACCAAAATGGAGTATTGTTGCCATATCTGTGCTGGAGTTAATGGATCCTCACTTGATAGATTTCAGAGTCGTTTACGCGGTCTTCTAAAAGAACAAGTATTTCCCACGGTACAGCGTCTTTCCCCACAGATTGAACAATGCAGGTCTTTTGTTACACTATTGCTATTTCCGCGGTAAATTTTCAGATGAGCTCCACTCTTTACTACTTCCAATACAGACGTCTACAAACTTTACCTCTTTAAATCAAGAGTCAGTCGCTATCAATAATCCTTATCCCCACAATATCCACGTCTTTCTATTTTCACCTAATTAATTTTACATTCATAAGGATCTCTGTATTGGGGAAAACTTAATATGAAAAATAGAAAAGTCTGTTAAATAACTTTCTCTGTGGCTGAGCGGTAAAGCACATTCGACCAAATGAGAATTACTAAGAGGAATACAGGTTCTATCTATAATTTAAGCAAGCGAATGAACCAATTGGAGTAAAGTGCCATGCAGATTTAAATTTTTCCCACTTGTGACGAATGCAGCTATCGATATTTGCATGCTAGCATGCTAGTTAACATTCGTGTCAGTCAGCTGTTGGCTCTCACGCTGGCCATTAGAATCTTCCTACCTATTCGTGGCAGCCAGCTATAGGCTCTCACTCTGGCCAGTAGAAAATGGCCGCAAACTACATGAAAACTGCCGTAGAAGCATGAAAAAATCGATTGTTTCCACTATCGATGGGAGTCGGAAAATGCAAAGTCGGTCTTGGCCTTCCCACTAACTTGGAGCATGTGCATGTAAATTTTGGTGCAAATCCGTTACACACACACACACACACACATCCTGCCTTTCATAGATAGAGATTATGTATTACGCTATATTATATGGATGCATTATATATATATATATATATATATATATATGTATTATATATTATATATATATATATGATATATATATTATACATATATAATATATATATATATATATTATATTTATGCATGTATTATATATTATATGTAATGCATATATATGATATATAATCTATATATGATATATATATATATATATTACATATATATAATTTATATTATATATATATAATTTATATAATTATATACATATGTATATATCATATATTACATACAATATATACATATATGTATATATATATATATATAAATATGTATTTCATATTATATATATATATATATCGCAGTTTCCTCTATTTCAAACTAACCCTCTTGTTTATATGCTATACTCCTTTTTTGCGCATTCTTCCTTGTTTTTAAATATCATTATCTTAATTTCGAACTAATCCACAGCTCTGACAGAAGACAAAAAATGCACATAAACCCCAAATTCTATAAAAGAAATGAAAAAAATCCCTGGAAGTTGGCTTGAATCGAGAATTTAAGAAATAAAACAATTTTGACCCAATTTAGCTGTCGAACGATTAATTATTTAACATTTTTATCTCGTCTTTCTTTCATCTCATTTCTTTTGCTTTTTATCGCAACTATAACAACGTTAACCCATTAAAGTCCACCGTTACATCCGGATATTAATTATCTTCTTCTTGCATGTGCCTTGTCCCTTTAAGATGTGGGCGATCATGGTTTTCCACAATTTCTTATCCTTTTTTAGTATGAAGCGATATTTGTCCCTTTAGTATCCCTTCCAGTCCCTTTTCTGCCATCCATTTAAAAAATATTGTTAGACAGATCACCCGATATTTCTTTTTGTACCCTCTTGCCTTCAGTATACTCTGTGAGTGTCAAGTTTACCAAGCCCTGTTGCTTATTAGCTGTCCCAGATATTTCAACTGCTTTTTTCACCGAAGCAAGGCGATAATGTCACTAAGACGCAAAGGCTTACTGTGAGTGAAAGAGAAAAGAAGATTTTAGTGAAAAGAAGAAAAAGAACTGAATTCAGGAAAACTGAACTATGGGGATTGACGTTGCATTTAATTCTTTGAAGATTCCAAGAAAATAACCGAAAGAGTTTCAAACGGTTAGAATTGCTAGGAAATAAATTATTAGAATAGAACTTAGTTATATCTAGCTAGTTCAAGATGAGACCCAGAAGCCAATTTAGTAATACACTTAAACAGACGCGGTCGTGGCATTAAGCACGAGAGCTCATTAAAACAACTGCCATGAAAATATTTATAGAAAAGACAGAAGGAAGCCACGTCACGGCGATTGGAAGCAGACTGAATTCGAGATGCCAGTTCAGGACCAATCATATTACAGATCCTTTTTGGGATTTTGTTTTGAATCTAGAGATATTTAGCCGGAGCACCAAACCAATATTAATTATACGAACGAATGCTATATTTATAATTATGCAAGATTGATTCTGACGAGAAAAATTGTCTGGCGTAACACAATGAACCAGCCTTCTTAGCAGCAAGCCTTTTAGGGATTCTTTCTGATTCTAATTACAGGCGAACACTTTTTGTTCCCATCTCCCTTAAAACCTTCTCGTTGCTTAAATATTCTGTCAATTGTATTCTTAGCAATCATGTGTAGAACCGCATCTATGTTTCTTCCTGTTTCCTCTTTATCTGTAAGGAAAATTCCCAACATTCATTTTCATATAGGAGGATTGATATTACATAGCAGTTCGCATACTTTTTTCTTTCCTGTCTCTAAGTATTTTGTTTAGCTTTTGAAAGGCATCTTTCACTATTCCAATAAGCCTTCATATTTTACTTTCACATTTTCCATACTTTCCATAGGTTTCTAAAAGAATCCGTAATTAATTATACGTTTTTTAAAAATCTGGTATTCATTATAGGTTTCTACTTAGAACCCATTACTGTCCCAAAGTGAAATGATGGACATAAATAGGTTAAATAAGCAGTGGTGACCGGAAATAAAAAATAAACTTCTAGCGGGAATTTTTAACTTGTTTTGCATATTCTTGAGAAAGTACAATGACAGCAATATTACCAGTTTTTCCACAGTAACTTTTACCAGTCCGCGTTGCATTTGATGAAAGGCATTTGACAATAACGTTTATTACAATAAACCTTATTGTCAAACGCCTTTCATATTCAATCGCTACTGCAGTGATAGGTTTTTATTTATCCCAAATCACTCGTCGTTATTCTACCACCGTTAAATAACAACCATAGAATTGTGATAAAAAAGCAGCAGAAATAAAATAAAATAAAATCTAGTTGTTACAATTTAATTCCAGGAATGGCCCTGTCAAAGCAAAGTTTACTTACCTAGTTACCATTGTCTGTTGTCACCCTCAATTTACCTCCTTTGTGAAGTTATTCACTTCGTGAGAAGATGGTACCATTGCTGGAAACATTCTTGGAATTTTCTGGAATGTCGATCAGTAATCACGTTTTTGAATGTAAGAGGTAAGCAAATCTTTGTCCTTTCAGGTCACTTTTCTACTTTTGAAATATTTAAAAATCGCACGGTGTTTAAATCCGGTGAATAATGTGCATAACCCATTATTGTAATTAATTTCTTAGCCAGGAACTCGCAAACTGCTAACACATTGTCCTATTCCCAAATTCTCTGCCACACTCTTTCCCTATTCATATGCTGTCCTGGATATCTTCGATCTAAGTTCACCAAGGTTCGCACGTTGTCCAAATTTGTGCTTTGCGTTTTGGGCTGCCCATCTATTATGTCATCATATTCATCTCACACTTCCCTAAAACGCTTGTTCCATGTAAAAGCAAAAGTTTTATTCGTAGAATATTCTCAATAAGCCATTCTAATAGTTAACCTTTCACTAGCACTTTTTCGAAACTACACACAAAACCAGATTCTTATATATTTTCGCTAACAGTATAACATGATTACATACGATTTTCTCTACTGCTCGACAACGAACGATTTATCTTGTCTGCATCACAAGAAATTGAAAGTTGGAATATGTCCAGCTCGGGTACAGATATTCGTCTGAATCATTACCCTAGAGATATGCTGATGTCATTCCAGAAATGTAATTGTCCCACTTTTTACTATTCAAGAATTAATGATAACTAGCAGTGCTTCATTAAAAAATGTCATAGTCTATTATATAGATATAATAAATGTTGTGTGATTGAAATTTTTACATATGTATTTTCTAACAAGGCTTGACGTATTCAGATGTATTTTTCCACCGTTGTTTTGATCTTCGGTGTATTCAGTTGTCACATTTCGCTTTGGCCAACTGACTTTTCCGATGGCCGTCTCACTTTCTCTTTTTGGCTTTTATGTCTCATCATTTGATTGTTGAAATTGCTAAATGTAACCGCACGTTCTATTCTAATAGTTTCTTCTTTTGCACTTTTTGCCTGTGAAGGTCTTTTTCAGCTTCTTACTTTTCTGTCAACTACGATCTTCAAAAAAAAAAGTTGTCATTATCTGTTTCCTTGAATCCCGCTCTGTTTTATCTCCTTTTTCCTCCGTAACGTTTTCTCAGTTTCTTTCACTCTCAGTAATTCCTTTTCATCTTAGTGGCTCTATCGCCTTACTTGGATGGAAATGATTAAAAAAAAATACGGCCATTCGAGAAAGGTCAACGCTGATTGGCTAATTTGATTCGATCCTAGCAGTACATGGCATATGTATTGCGGCACCCAGGGAATTTCTTACACAAACAAATTAATTTGCCAAACGAGTGTGCTAACCAACGCACTACTGTAGACGCCCACTCTGAGAAAGAATGCGTGCGCCTCGTGGAATTGTTCATAATATGGTTTCAGGGGCGTGGATGTCTTAGTTAAACTTGACAAGTGAGCGACTTTCCAGACGGTGTCCCTTTAAGTTAATTACTTCTGTCTTGTCAGTCAGATTTATCATCTTCTCCGGGAAAAGAACAGGCGGTAAACGTATTAAAACTGAACACCGCATCCTCAAAAGACAATAAAAAAAACTTATCCAATGCACCAACGCATGCAACACCCCCAACCTGGGCTTCCACCCAACTTTGGGTGTAGAGACGGGAGTAGGGAGAACGGACACTTACAGTAGGAATTACATATATCGTGACATGCGAACACATAAACAACGCTAATCTTGAAAAGAATGAATAAATAAAATTTCAAATGTATTTCCTTAAAAGACAGACGCATCTTGTGGACAGTTTCTTTATAAATTTGATCTGAATGTGCGACTGCTTACACGCAAACTGGAAAAATGTAATAGAAAGAATTTGTCGGTTGCTTTTGATAAAACGGTGATGTAATGGATAGCGGTTTGGCTTGAGGAATCGGAGGGCCGAGTTCGAATTCCGGTCGAGTTTATTACATTCACTTACGTAAAAATACACTTCGGAGAGGTATTAATCCATCACTCCACCAGCTATGACGTAATGGATAGGGGTTGGGAATGAGAAATCGGAGACCCGAGTTCGAATTCCAGTCGATTTCGTTACATTCACTTACGTGTTAATACTCTTGGGAAAGGTATAAATCCATCTTTTTCTCCTCCGTCCTAGCTATCGGTAGATAGCAAAAACTGACTGGGTCCTATATCCTTGAGTGGCAACCTGTCTAGGGGAAAGACAACACTTAATTCGAAACCTCTAAGTATGGGTTAAATAGCCTCACCAACCCGCGATTGGACAAGCGTGATGAGTACGGCTACACCGCTAAAAACATGGCCAATCGGGAAGGGCGTTCCTCCAAGAAGGGAGAAGGTTCTGAATATGAATCTTTGATAAGACATGTTTGAATGGATTCTTGCTGCCGAAGTCTACGTTATTATATGTCAATCAGATCTGAAGGGAAATTGCAACGACTTGTTGTTATTGTCACTATTGGTAAGTAACTGAGTAAACAAGTCGAAATTATTCTATGATCGCGTTTCTTCCTTGAACTCAGAGGACAAAACGCGTTACATAGATTTTTTTACCACTTTGTCATTTATTTGCCTAACATATAGAAATTTATATATCATATTCTGATATAAAGGGAATCTACTTGCTAAACGGTTTGAATTTTATCTAAGTGTGACGTCCCCCGGTGTCGCTGCGCCAATCGTGACGTCTGCCTGGCCGCGCCCACCGTGCTGTCCTAGTCGCGGCGCCAATTGTGACGTCACCCCGTCTGTCTACGCGCCGTCGCCGTCCTATCCTGTCCTGTGACGACCAATGTGACTTGGTATTGTTTGCAGCACCAATTGTGACGTTCTAACCTTTTGCTGATTCGGATGGGAATCTGGTTAGATTCGCTATCAGCCTTGTCGTTCCCAGCTCGCCTCCAACGTCTGGTTACCGAAGTAACTGCTTTGATTTCTAGTCTCACCTACCCACGTTGTGATTTGATCTTAGGTAGACGAAATCAATCAGTCGCCGGGCCGTACTGCAAGTCGGGTCAGAACAAGAGCAATACCGCACAAGCATATGTAAAAGAAAAGAAAATAATAACTCGAAAAGTTCAAATGTGTTAAAAAGGATAACAATATTTTATATCTGGCTGCGAAATACAGGACTGCATCTTTCTCCTAAACCGCTATATGGATTCATGACACTTTTTGTTTGTTAGGCGAGTCTTACCATCTTAAGTTGTTTGTTCTTTAGGAAACTGGTTCTTAGTGTATCTTCAGGCGATATTCTTAAAACTTGCTTTGGTGGTGTGAGTCTAAGTCGTTCTTCAAAAATAAATTGTTCTTGGTTAGAAGTTGAGGTCGTGATTTGCGTGGAATCTTTCAATCAGGTTCCTGCGAGGCGGGCCCAACTCAATCCAACTCAGCTGCGAACTGCGAACTTAACTCGAACTGCCAACTCAACTGGAACTTAACTGCTTTTCACTCGCTGCGACTCTGCTTATATGGACGCCGACCAAAACTGAGGTGGGCTTGTCGGGGTTTGAGGTTCCTTGATAATTCTAAATCCACAATCCACTTCTTTATTTTCGGTCAGGAAAATTTATTATTTTCCATTTTTGGAAGTCTTTCGTCCTCCCACCTTCTTCTGTTCTCATATTGGTATCTCACCATGCCCTCAGAGGGTGTCAACGGGTTTCCCCTCTCTCTCACAGTGGCATCTCATACTGATCCCTTCAATGGATGTCAACAAGCCTCCCCTCCTACTTCACATGATTACCTCCGCCTAACGCTTACACCAGCATTCAGCCAATTGGCGCCCAGCAGTGTGGGTGTGGTTAGACTAGCCTCGGTTTAAAAAATCTTGCTCAAAGAAAAAAAATTATCTTCCTTTTTTTTTCTTTTTCTTTTTCTTTTCTTTCTCTTTCTTCTTCTCGACCACAAGTCCTTAGACTCTTATCTTAACCGAATTTCATATGGAATTCGTCACTCGGGACCTTCGCCAAACAAGTGGGTGGTCAATTGGACGTATCGCACCTTGGTGCCAATTAGTCTTTCTGATAAAATAATTTTGCTATCATAGCCAGCCCTACAATAAACAGTTGTTTTTCCCAAATGACATGGAGGTGGTTCAACGGACATTTTGGTTTCGGTCAAGCTTGACCTAATTAATTTTTATCTCCCAGCACTCTGCGGGAGGTCGCTTGTCCAACTTGAAATTTTTACCATTGCCATGGGCAGATTGGGTGCGTCGTCATAAATTAAATTAAATCCGACACATCCGCGACCTTACTTTCCTCGCTAATGAGAATAAAACCTTTAGCATTTTTCTTTGTTAAAAAGAAAAATTGACTTCTTCATGTTTTTTGGAATTCATAGTTACCCTTCTACTAGACTGGCTACCACCCAAGGCTGAGAGTTCAGTCTACTCTGTTATTAAACCCTTATCTTTGGTGTAGGAGAAATGGTTTCATGCCTTTTCCAAGGATATTAGAACGAAATGAATGCAAGCGACAAGAGCGAAACTCCAACACGGTTAACCGCAACGCAGCACATTCACGCCAGAGTTAGTTAATTCTTTTGAATTTAAGCTATTCATTCTGGGGTCAGAAATAGACTTTGAAATAACTGTACTGTCTCAGAGTGCTTTCTATATAAGTGTGTTTGCGGACGCAAGAATTATATTTACGATTTCCTCGAGAAAAAAAAAGTTAAAAATTCAAAGTCTGAAAATACGAATTCGTATTCCACTGTCTAGGGATATCGTCTACTTTTATTTATAGTATTGCAATGTTATTGTAGTGATATGCAAATTAGTATAATTCGCATATGATCAGGTAGCTCATATATAATAAATGGACACCAACGAGAAAGGAAGTGGGAATAAGAACTTAGAAGTACGAGCTTAGCAACTGGAAGTTCGCTTTGACAAATTGGACAATTTCTTGCATTGACGTACAGTTAAGTTTTGAGTTTCTAAAACCTTTTTGAAGTCTTTATTTTACTTTATTTGTGTTTCTGCTTCTTTCTTTTTTGTTTTTATTCTACTTTTCCGTTCTTGTGATTTTCCCCCTCCCCATTGTTTTGTTTGTTTGTATTACTTTGGTTTACTATTTCTTTGTTTGAATTATCTTTGGTTGCCCACGTTTTTCTTCCATTTTATTTTCTGTTTGATACATTTTGAAGAAAAAAGTTTTAAATATTTAAAAAAGAAAATAGAATACAGTTATATTCGTTTGGTCGCGGCCAAAATGGCCGACGACACAAACGTAAACATGTCTCGACCAACACCGCCGGTGCAAAGTCAAAATTTGTCGCCAGCGAAAAGTCAGGCCTGGTCCGAGAGTGGACCGAAGAAAAAAGACTCTTCGTATTACGAAGAACAACGGCAGAAATACGAAGAGTACGTGAAGGGGAATGAGTTTATTACAATTCCGGAGGCCTATCAAGGTCAAAGTTATCTCTCTGCTAACATCGGATGTCAAAACCCATAGACTGATTGGAGTCAGCAGAGACAATGTAGAGGATGCTCTAAAGACCCTCAAGATTGCCCCCAAAATGTTAGCCCGCAGAAGCAATGCCATGTGGGACATTCTGCTTGGTTCGGAGCAAGAGGCGAAGCAGCTGGCTGGAAACATCTTGTCCACAACAAACTTGCGCCTCAAACAGAATACATGGGGACGAGAAAGACGCGGATTACTGTTCACGGCGTTCCTGTCGACATTACCCAGGACAGAATAGGAGCGTTTTTTCGCCAAATTTCGCCAAGTAGAGGAAGTCAGTGCGCTCAGAAGCAAGTCTGGCATAGCAACAGGAGACATGGTGCTCCAGGTAGTCCTGGATAGGGACAACCTCCGGGACATACCAAATGTGTTGACTTGCCGGGAGAAGAAGATGCTGGTGGTAGTGGAGGGCAGGAAGTCGTGTTGTTGGGCGTGTGGTGCGGTGGGGCACATGGCAAAGGAGTGCCCCCTTTTTTTCTTTTCAGCAGACGACAAAAGATACTCCAGCAGCAGTGACAGAAGTGGCTCCAACAAAGGAAAAGGCTGGCCCGGGAGCCTGGACGGAGGTGGGGAAAGGGGGGAAAAGTGGCAGTTCCACCCTCTCCTCCAGTGCGGAAGGAGAAACAAGAACAACAAAAACCCCAGCAGAAGCAGCCACAGCAGAAGCCCCAGCAGCAAGAGAAGCTTCAACAGCAACAACCTCCTCAGCAACAGAAACACCAGCATTCGAAACAGCAACAAAAACTGCAGCAACAAGATCAGCAGAAACAGCAAAACCCGAACAGCAGAAGCAGCAGCAAAAGGCAGCAACACCTCCACAAGGAGAAGCAGGTGGAGGAAGAAACATTAATGGAGGTAGATAAAATGCCTCCACCGCGAACTCCGTCCCTGAAAAGGAGCAGGGAGGAAGATCCAGAGGAAACAGAACAGTCTGGCCGAAGCAGAGAGGGAGCGAAGCATGGACAGAACCAGGCGGCGCTCCTTCCCGGCTTCGCCAATAAAGATTCCAGCTCCCCCAAAGTTAGGAGCGTCCTTCTTCCCCTTCCTGTTTTCCAACCCCCCTCTTCCCCCATTACACCCCTAAGTTCACTGGCTACTTCCCCTGCACGCGTCCACTTCCACCCCATCCCCATCGTGATAGGGAGAAGGAAAAAAAAAAAAATACTTCCCGGGTCCAGATGGGATCTGTAAAGTAGATAAGGAGGAGGCAAAAAAAGGCCTATCAAAACAAAAAAGGGCCCTCTTGGGGCTCCTATTTAAGCTTGACGAGGTGGATGGGAAATCGGTAGAAGATCCACGAAACTTCCCTAACGCCCCAGGAGTCATCACCGTCGTAAGAGACACCGGGGCATACCTGAAAGTGTGGAGCCATATATATGAGGCTCGAGAAGCTTATCCGAAAATAAGGGTAATGGAGGAAAATAATGAAGACCTCAAAAAGATGAGACATTTTTGCTCTGGGAGGGTCCCGGTTCTGCTCCATCCCCTCTTTGTATAGGGCCATAAAATTAATTTACCCCACGGACGTTAGCGGTGTTGTCCTGGGTGGTCGTATGACGACCGAGTTGGGTACAGGAAACCTGGGACAATCCGTCGGGGTCCTTACCGCTGCAGATTTCCGCCCGGTATGTGAATAGGTTAATTCTGTTCTTTATATTTTACAGGACTTAGAAGATGGAAACTAAGATAGCGACGTTGAATGCGAAGGGCTTGAGGAGTCGGGGTAAGGCTGCCCGCCTGCTCCGGGACCTCTTGTCCTTTGGTGTGGATGTTGCCGCGATCGAAGAGACCCACTTTGTTTGCACTTCCGATGCGTGTGTGCTGGAGGATGACTTTGTCGTCTATTCAGCATATGGGGACCGGTTGGCCAGAGGAGTTTCTTTGCTTGTCAGACGTACTCTTGATGCGAAGGTGGACCTTGTGCATACCGATGCCGAGGGCCGGTTGATCGTGGCCGATATTGCCGTGAAAAGTGGTTCGTTCCGAGTCGTTGCGGTTTATGCGCCCAATGACCGGGAGGAGCGGGTCTCGTTTTTTTCGGCGGTTGGGGCCGTTCCTGGTGGATTCGACGCGCCTAGTTTTAATGGGGACTGGAATGCCATCCTGGACCCCAATTTAGACAGGGGGCGGGGTGCTGGTGGGAGAAGGGGCGATCGTAGCCTGGTTGATCTGATCGACGATTATGGTCTTGTCGATAGATACCGGGTCGATCATCCCGGGGGCAAATGTGGACGTGGGCTCTTAATTGGCCTTGTGACAAGGTAGTTAGCTACCTTGACAGAATGTTAGTTAGAAGAGCGGATGTAGATCTTTTAGATTGTCCCACGTTCCACTGGGTAGGCTATTCGGACCACAAACTCGTTTGTGCCCGGGTGGCGCTAGGAACTAGGCCTAGAATGGCTGGGTACTGGAAGTTCAATCTGTCCTTACTGGACAGGCGGGTCTTCCAGGAACAGCTAACTAGATTAGTGCAGCGGGAGCTAGTGGGGGCGGTTATCGGGAATAGGTGGTGGGAGCGACTTAAGTGTAGGATTAGGTCTTTCACCACTGATTTCGGCAAACGGCTCGCTCTAGATAGAGCTGAAAAGGTGAAGACGCTTAAAGCTAGCTATTCCCGGGCGGTGGCTGGGGGGATCCCCTAGAGATAGCCTTAGCTAGGGAGGCCCTGGATCGTTTGAATAGCGAGCGGTACATGGGCCAGGTAATTAGACATAAGTTAAGCAAGATGTCTTCCGAAGCTGTGAATTTGGGCGCAGATCTGCGCAGGGAAGAGGTCCGTCGAGGTGGCGATCGCTGCATTCGTGAAGTCAAATCCCCGGAGGGGCACACTCTTCGGGCCACTGACGACATGTGCGAGGCGTTTCGGCGCCCTTTCGAGAGCCGGTTTACCAAGGAGCCTGGTCTCCGTGAGGAGGAGTTTCGCAGCTATTTGGCTGACTTTCCTCGGCTTTCGCCGACTGAAGCGGCTAGCTGCGAGGGAGAGATTACGGAGGGCGAAGTCTACGCGGCATTGAAGAAGGTCGGCAGAGGCAAGTCGCCCGGTCTGGATGGTTTGCCCTATGAAGTGTACTTGAGGCTGTCGCACATCTTTGTTCCTATTTTGACTGCAGTGTTCAACAACTGGTTTCGGTCGGGGTCCATCCCCAATCGGATCACCAGGGGTGTGATCACTCTGTTGAAAAAAGGGCAAAGGTGGTGGGGGAACCTAGATGATTACAGACCCATAACTCTGCTAAACACAGAGTTTAAGATTTTGGCCAAGATCCTGCAGGAGCGTTTGCAGTCAGTTGCCGAGTCTCTGTTGGGTCCTGAGCAGACTTGTTCTGTGAGGGGCCGAACAATTCAGAGCAACCTGCATCTGATCCGCACGATCATAGAGGGAGTAAAAGACGACGAAGAAGCCGCGCTGATCAATTTGGATCAGTCCAAGGCATTTGATAGGGTTTACCATCGCTACCTTGCTACTGTCCTGCAGGCCGCTGGATTCGAACCCAACTTCTGCCGTTGGATTAGCCTCCTGTATCGCTCCCCCAGTGCTGTGGTACAGGTGAACGGAAGGTTGTCGGACACTTTTGTGCTGTCTAGGTCGGTTCGTCAGGGTTGTCCGCTGTCGCCTCTCCTTTATGCTTTGGCGTTGGAGCCTCTCCTTCGCCGGCTGAAGGACGAGACGTGCAGTCCGGCCCTACGTGGAATCGCCGTACCTGGAGGGTCTCGAGCCAGGGTTTCCGCGTACGCCGATGACGTATCTGCTTTCGTGTCGTCCCGCAGCGACATTGAGGCGGTGCAGAAGGCGCTTGATCGGTACGAGAAGGTGACAGGGGCCAAGATAAACCGCGACAAGTCGTCCGGCTTGCGGTTAGGTGCCTGGAAGGGGGTCGCTCTTCCGGGCCGCTTCGGTTGGACGGACGGTCCTGTCCGCATTCTAGGAGTGTGGTTTGGGCCCGACCTCCAGCTGGAGAAGAATTGGTCTGAAGTACGAGCAAAGGTCGATTCCGCCGGTCAGACTTGGAAACGACGGAGGTTGTCCGTGAAGGGCAGGGCGGAGGTGTGTGCTACATACATTTTCCCCTGATTCTTTATCGATTGTCCGTACTTCCTCTCTGTAAGACCCACAGGAAGGCGCTCGAGCGATCGCTATCCTCCATTTTATGGAGGGACGCGGTAATCGGGTCGACAGACGAGTCTGCACTAAACGTCCGTGTCATGGGGGGTGGCTGGGAATGCCGCACCTGCTGAGTCACATCCGTGCCTCTAGGTTGGCTTTCCTACGCCGCGCATTGACCGGAGGAGATCCGATTCTGGAGGGGATTGTTAGGGACGCGTTCCCTAGCCTTACCATCAGTCCCCCCATCTCGCGGGTTGAGCGCCGTCGTAAACCCCGGGATCAATCGGTTTTCCTTCGCGAGTGTCGGTCGGCCTTGAGAGCCGTTCCCCGGTCCAGTGACCTTTCTCGGCCTAGGAATGTCTTCTATCGTGAATTAGTGGAGGGGCCCGCGAAGGATACCCTACGAGATACGCTCGGCTTGTCGGGGGAGGAGTATCGCTCCTACTGGTCTTGGGCGCCAGCGGCGGATTACCTCAGTAACCCTGAGTTTTCGCTTAGCTGGCGATTGGCTCGGAATCGGCTGCCTCTCAACGACAAGGTTTTCATATGGGGCTTGGCGGATTTGCCAGACTGTGAACGGTGTGGCCTTGGTTTAGAGGAAACGGCTGCGCACGCCTTCTACCATTGCCCCCGGGTCCGCCCCTTATGGGGACCATGTCGGCGAGCTGACGGCTCGTCTCGCTCCCGAACAGCTTGTGTTCATTGATCGTGCATACGCGTGTGACAATGTGTCGCCCCCGTATTCCGGGGTGAAACGGATGGTGTTTCTCACGCTGCTGGCCACGGCTCGAATGGTGATTTGGATGACGCGGAAAGAGGAAGTCTTGCGGGTGACCGTCTTTCTCATCAGGATCTGATCCGATTCTTTGAGCATCAGCTCAAGATGAAGATTAGAACTGATAGAAAACGATTGCATTCGACAGTCTTTAGCGAAAGGTGGGTAAAGAGGCGAGCTTGGTTCGTGTGACCGGGGCTAGCCTTGATTTTCTTTTTCTAGGTCAAACCTATGGCACATCAGGGGTGGTTTCCTGTGGAACCCTCCCCTTGGTTAGGTTAGAAAAGCTCCAGTGTACCTAGTTAATGTGAGTAAATGTTGGTCCTGGCCTGTATCCCGGCTGCTCTTTGGTTATGATCCAAGTCGAGATTCCCAACCTCCCCAGTTTGTTTTGGCCCCCTTTTCATCTCGACTGGGTCAGCTTTATACTTTCCCACTCCCGCATAATATTTTATCCTTTTCCCACCTCCTTAGCGAGAGCGCCTCTTGATTCTGTCCTCTAGGCAGAATACAGCGGCCCTCTGTTTTTTTTTTTTTTTTTTTTTTTTTTAGGCTTGGACGGTCCCTACTAACATCAGTTATATTTAGTTTGCATTTTGTTTTGATTTTAGTTTATTATTGGGTTCATCCCCCCTCCCCTCTCATTTTATCACTATTAGAATTTTAGGTATATTGTATATCTTCATCAAATTTTTATGGCGTGGGGCGCGTTTTTGTAGGTTCCCCTGGAGAGGATGTGGTATTATGATGGATGGCGGATTGAACGGTGATGGATGAGTTCTTGTGGTGAATGAGTAAATTGTAATGTATGAATGGGTCGTGAATCTGATTAGCTAGGTATAAGATAGTTAGTGTTGACCAGCCTCTACCCCTCCCATTTTTGGCCTTGTGCCACAATTTGTACTTTTTGTACGAATAAATATCGTGGGAATAAGAACTTAGTGGATACACGACATAACAGTTATTGTTCGCCTGTTTCCACTAAGTCCGACCCAGGGATTGAACTCACACTCATTATGTCACCCAATAATCCACGAGGCCAGTTTCCCGTTGGATTAGATATGAACAAGGAATAGTTTACCCCCGTAGATTAAATAAATGATTAAGTTCAGAATTCCATGTAGGTTATCCAGATGTGAGCAAGACCGGTAGTCACAACGGTCTAAACGTTACGATGACGACGACGACAAAAAAAGGAGGAGGACTATAAGTCGTGTAAATAATCTTTGTTTTAATTGTCATTTTTAGGAAAAATAATAAAGGAAAGGAAACTACCCCAACAAAAATAAAGACCGTCCAGTATAAGATGATCAACTACATCTGAAAGCAAGGCCTTTGGTCAGAAGGTTTTGGGGAGCGTGGAACCACCTCTTAATTGCTGGTGTTCCCAGATCCACCCTGACACGGGGTGATAGTACCTGTCAGGGTCAAAGCTATGGGCAAATAGTTAACCCCCCAAAAAGTGTCAAAACACTATGAAAGTATAAAAATAGATTTTAATACCAGCAATACTTTTTCGGAAAAAAAATATTATCAGCAGTACATTTTTTGAAAAAAAATATTATCAGCAATAAAAATCTGGTCGGCATTAAATAACTCATTGAGGTTGATATGCCTTAAACCAAACCAATCAAATAAAGAGAACAAATACAAAAGAAAAGACATCCGAAAATCATTATAAAATGATAACAACACTTTAAATAAACCCATATCCTATTTGCATCAGTTTACAGTGACAATTTCTTTTTGTCCCCTATAAAGGGAACATTTTTTTAAAGTGCCTATTTTTTTTTTTTTTATTTCGGATGAATTATTCCAAATCTTGCAACATATTTCAATGAAATTTTCACTTCTCCAAATTATAGTTTATAATTACAGTTTAGATATATGGAGAAAGTGGTTCTCAACCTTTTTTTACCCATAGACCATTTTTACCCTTAATCATTTTTTTTTTTTTTTTTTTTTTTTTTTTTTCTGGACCCCATAATCATTCGATGAAGAAAAAAAAGCTTTTACTAAGAGATAAAGTTAGGAATTTTATTATAGAAATAGTAAATGTATATGCTTCATAAAATAAACTTGTACTTAACTAAATTCTACGGAACATTTATGTACACTAGTATATATATATAGGTCCTCAGAGTGGACGGTTCTGTCGGAAATTGCATCTGCTGTTGAAGAGGTTAATAGTGTTAATCCTTCTTTTTATATATAATCCTTATATAATTTATATATTAAATTAATTTTATTATTAATATATTTTTAATTATTTCATATTAATTAATTTATATTAATATATTAATATTTTACTTTATTAATATTCAAAATTAATATTATTATTGATTACTTATACAGTAAATTAATTTATGTAATAAATTATAATCTTTATATAATTTTCCTTTACATATATAATCCTTCCTTTATATATTCTTCTCAGTTTTTCAACTTTTACAATCAAAAGATCCTGTAGGATAAAAGTGACGTTAATTTACCTCCCTTGAAGTTTTTGTACTAGTTTTAGAGTTGTTTTTAGTATTTTAATATAGCGTAGATCGAATTTCAGTCGAACCCATTACATTCAGTTACGTGCTAATACCCTTGGGAAAGGTATAAATCCTCTTTTCCCCCCACACCCTAAGCTATGGGAGACCGGGTTCTATAGCTATGGCGGGTCCTAGCAGTGAAGGTTAGACCTGACAGAACCAAGAAATGTTGTTAGTACGAGCACTTTCGTATATAGGAATTCCTCTTGGGGCAGGGTGCCTACTCGCGGGGTCATTCGTTCATCGTAACTGACAGGGTCTAATCGACGGTGATGGGATGTAACCAATTTGGTTTTCGAGACATTGAATGTAACCAGCCAGATTTTTCGCCACTCTTAGATCAGAAGAGAGACTAAATGAACTTGAGTAAAATAAATGGCGGAACAGGGTTTAGGAGAAATAACAAAAAGTCAAAATTTATTAAGAACTACAAAGGATAGGAAATAGTGGAGAGCTATTATTATTGCCCATATGCTGAGAAAAAACAGCACATAAAGAAGATTAGCTAACCGTTAACCCGTCTCGAGACGCCCAAGATTACAGAAAAGCAAACTTACACCTTAAATGCGAGTAATTCAAGATTAATTTGATAAACCCTCGAGATTTTTCGTTCTTGCTGTGGTTATCAGCATCTTAATAAATAAATTGAAAGTATGTTTTATTGACTGTACATCTGCCGTGAATAAACTCCTTATATATAGCCATTAAACTTCGCTTAGCCTATCACGAATACACTTAAACTGCGAATAATTATTCATTCTAATAGCAAAATAACCGATAAACTCTAATCACTTCCTGCTACCATGAAACAATACAAATCGACATCAATACGAACGACCTAAACCGTTCCCTCCCCTTTTTGAACTACCTCAGCTTTTCTTTCCCAATACGAACGACCTCGGCGTTTCCTTCCAATTATGAACGACCTCAGCAGATACTGACGCAGTAGAGAAGCGTTGTTTGGTCGCCATTGTTCAAACGTAGACAAACAGTCTGCTTGATTGGTTGAGGTTGACTATGTGGGCCGGTGTTTATTTAAACGATTTACTCCCGATCAATCTGACATAGTTGTCTTTTGTGAATCAAATGAATGTTACGGCTTACCAGCCAATCCGACCCGTCGGAAATACAGCGAAAAGAAAAATTAACAATAACGAAGTGGGTGCAGTTTTTGATGGAAGAGGAGCATATCAGAGGGTTTGCATAAACAATAGTAGACAAAATAATAGACTGGTTTCTTTTACACACACAAAATAACAAATAAAAAAAATTTAAAAAAAAACGGCCAATCCACGCAATTTCTGTACAGGTTTGGCGCGATTTATAGAAACAATTCCATTATAGTCCTGTTTATTACAACAGATAAACGCATAGGCCGAAGCGGTTGATGTCATGATTGTTTGCGTTGGGGGGGGGGTTAAAAATCACCTTCATCATCACCAACAGCAGTAGTATCATCAGTAATATTAATATCCATACCCTACATTGTTCTTTATAAATTTATAAGATAAAAACACTACATTTTCAAACAGGAGTGGCAAAACATTTTTCACCAAGAAACAATGAGCCATTCAAATATATACTATGATGATTTTTCTAAGCGTAGCTTAGATGTGTCACAAACCTGGGTCTTTCCTTCCCAATAGGCATGATCTCAGCCTTTCCCTCCCATTACAAACTACTCCAGTCTTTCTTTGCCAATACGAGCAATACTTTCCCTTCCATTATGAACAACCTCAGCAGTTACTGAAACAACCGAGAAGTCTGATTGGCTGAGGTTGACAATTCGGGCTGTGGTGTTTCTTTAAACGATTTACTCCCGATCACGTAGTTGTTTCTTGTGAATCGAATAAATGTTACGGCTGACCAGCCAACCCGGCCCGTCGGGAATACAACAAAAAGAAAAATTAACAATAACGAAGTGGGTGTGGTTTTAGATGGAAGGAGAGAAAGGTTTGCATAAACAATAGCAGGCAAAATAATAGAGACTGGTTTCTTTTACAAAAAAAAAAACAAAAAAAAAAAAACAGCCAATCCACACAATTTCTGTACAGGTTTGGCGCGATTTATAGAAACATTTTCGTTATAATCCAGCCTATTAGAACAGATAAACGTATGGACCGAAGCGATTGATGTCACGATTGTGAATATTTGGAGGGACTAAGAAACGCCAGTACCGTATTATTACTAAAAATAGTATTAATATAAGAATGATGTGTTGGCAGCATAACAGCTACTGGCGTGGAAACTGGAATCGATGAATGGTGTTCAAACTCTTGTTTCGTATGCTATGTTCACTTTCACACCAATCAGAAAGGCATAAATCCATTTTTTCTCCCCCATGCTATAGGTTAAATAGTAGAGTGGATTAGGTTCTCTAGCCCTGCATGAGAACCAGTCTAAGAGAAGGAAAACACTAAATTTAAAACTGTGGAGAAGATAACAGGAAACCACTCCACTGTCTTTTCCAAGGAATCATAGCAAATTATAGATAATAAACAAAAGAAAGCTGTGGAGAGTCATTATCACCTCGTCGCTGAAGAAACATAGCATTAAAAATGTTTCAATATTCATTCCCAGCCTTGTTCGAGGAATTGGTATTTTTCTCTGTATAATTTCTGTTGATGACCTTTCAAGCGATCCACTCTTCACACCCTGTACAAAAAAGTTTCTTCAATACTTTAACCCTTTCCGTCGTATTCGCTTTGCTTTGAGTAAATGTTATTTTCAGTTTGGTTTCCAATCGTTTCTTTGTTCTCATTGAAGTTTCTCTTTCAGTGGAGATCAAGTGACAACAAATTTCTTCAATAATCTATGTCTAGATGGTTTCGATTCTTCATTGGTCTTTCAATTGTTTTAATCTTTTCATGGGGCTCTTTGGGAACACTCCGAGTGTCCACATGATGACGGGGTCAACTGTCACGTTCATGTTCCACCAGTTATTATTATTATTATTATTAACAGCATATGTTTTGGTTGCTGTTTATTTTCAGGTCATCTCCAGTAACTTAAGAAAATAAATCGATCATGTCTACTTTTCACCGACAGACTGTATCCAATATCTTTCGAAATATCCTCGCTGTTACGAGCAGACATGCTTTCTGCAATGTCCATATTTCCAATCACCGTCCTGGGTAAACTACATCCGCGTCCTGGGTAAGACGATAAACTACGTCCAACGGCAAGGCCTGTGACCAGGAGGTTTTGAGAAGCGTGGAACCACCTCTTAATTGCTGATGTTCCCAGGTCCACCCTGACCCGAGGTGGTAGCACCTATTAGGGTCCCAGATATGGGCAAGTAGTTAACCCCCAAACTGGGGTAAAAATAGGTTTTAACACCAGAAATACTTTGTAAAAAACTATTATCAGCAATAAGTTTTTGAAGAAAAAAACTATTACCAGCAATAAATTTTTGAAAAAAAATTATTACCAACAATACGTTTTTTTTTTAAATTATTACCAGCTATACATTTTTGAGGAAAAAATTTTTATCAGCAATACTTTCTTGAAAAAAATTATTACCAGCAATACATTTTCGAAGGAAAAATTATTACCAGAAATCTTTTGACAAAACTAAATATTACCAGCAATAAAAATTTTGTCGGCATTAAATAACCCATTAAGGTTGATATGCCGTAAAACAAAAAAAAAAAAACAAACCAAAACATTTCCAAATCACAATCCATTATCTGAAATATTTTGTACACACACACACACACACACACACACACACACACACACACACACACATATATATATATATATATATATATATATATATATATATATATATATATATATAAATCAATTGATTTAAAATATGGTTTTTCCGCTATACAGTTCTAACCATGTTTCACTATTTTGTAAAAATATCTATAAGAATACCGGATTATATATCTTACTGTTCTTTCTTATATATATATATATATATATATATACACACACATATATATGAGCCGGCATTACCCTGAAGATCCTAGGTATGTTTGTCTGGCTCCTTATCTTAGGTTTTGCTCTACTTAGTGTATTGAGCACTTTATGTAGTTGTCTTTTTACTCGTTTTCGGATTTTTTTCTTTGGACTTGGAGCTTAAACACTGGACGATTGTTTTCGCCTTGGTTTAATGTTCTTGGTTCTTTCTTTTTTTTATTTCCCAATTTTTCCTCGGGTACCGATTTGAACAAGTTGAGCTATCCGAGGTATTTCCAAGCTAGTACCACCATATATATATATATATATATGTATATATATATATATATATACGGTGAAAGGTGTTATTCAATTAACCGTAGTACCTTGCCATTTGTTTTTAACGAAACATATACATATATATGTGTGTGTCAAATGTCTGATGTATTAAAGCAATAAAAACAAACATATTAAAAGGACATTCATAACAAAAAAAGGGTTAATAAAAAATATATATCAGTGTAAGTTGATAAAACCGAAATATAACCTTGAAGAACAGCTTAACCGGATTATTGAACCGCTCTCATCAGAGCAAAAATCGAACACAAAAACTGTGCACAGCAACTAAAAAATATACAACCCCAGACTAATGTTATATGCAAACAAAAAATATAACATGAAAGGCTAATTATTTTTTTCAGCACACCAACCACTCTTTCTAGAGATAGTTGATAAGTTTTTACCTTCTTCTGTATGCTGTGTCCCTTCAGGACATTGATGGTCATGGCTCTTCACATCTTTCTGCCCTTTGTAACTCTTAATGAATATTATCTTTTGGTCATCTCTCCCAAACCCTGCTCCACCATCCATTCACTTAATTTCGCCAGGTAGGTCATGCGTTGTCTTCCTCTGCCCCAATTGCCTTCAATATATCCTGTGAGTATCAAATTTTCTAAGCCTTCTTTTCTCATTATACGCCTTAGAATTTTCAATTGTTTTTTTTCTGATATTAAGTATAAGTGTCATTTTTGTTTCCATTTTCACAAAAACTTCGTCCTTGTTCACATGTTCCATCCATAGTATTCTCAGCATCATTCCGTAGAACCACATTTCTGTTGCCTCAAGTCTCTCTTCTTCATCAGTGTCCAGCATTCACTGCCATATAAGAGGAATTATATTACATAACAGTTAAGTGCAATTTTCTATGTTTCTTTACAAAATTTTCCTCTTTACTAATACTTTTCTTAGCTTCTGAAAGGCATCTTTCACTATCCCAATGTACCTTCTGATTTTGGTGTTGCATTTTTCATTGTCTGTTAAAACACTTCCTAGATATTTAAAGTTTTGTACTTTTGAATTCGCTTGAGGATGAAATGGAACTAATGTCTTTAATTTAATTACAAAATTAAATTCAAAGCTTTTAGCTTCCATTTTTGAAACATGGTTAGAACTGTGTAGCGAAAAAAAATATTTTAAATCAATTTAAATCATATATATATATATATATATATATATATATATATATATATATATAACCTCTGTTAAACAAACAAAAAATATCAAGTTAATTATCTACCATAAAAAAATTAAAGTCATCGAACCTTATTATCAGTAATAACATCACACCGACGAAATTAAAACTTAACCAAACATTATTTATGAATTTAGATGCCCCATTGAAGATCGAGTTTCCGTCATAAACACGAGGAAGGCTGGGGGGGGGGCGTACAACGGCTGAAATGTGATAAAACAACAAAGATAAGGATAATAGTCCGAATATAAATAGTGTAGATAATGATAACCATTCATCCCAGAAATTTAGACAACACCACCATCAATAATAATCCTTCACACACATAAAACTCAAGGTGTTTCAATTCCATACACGCAGATAGATAGATAGATAGAAGGGTAAATATAAACTAAATAACGAGATAGTAGTAACTGTACATGCGTACGATAGCGTGTATTCGCAGATAAGCAAATAAATATTTATTTAATTTATGGTGCAAACAAAACAGTGTTCAGTGTAGTTAAACAGAGCTATTAAGTATATATTAATAAATCACGTATATCTTCGTTTGTAGTGCAACTTAAACTTTCATGTTTTCCCAAGTCGTCAGGCACTTATGGCAAATGGGCCGCTTATTACAGTTGTTTTTTTGTCTTTTTTAAATACCGCTACATTATACCCAATATATTATATTATATCTTATGCCCTTCAATTCCTTGAGGAACATAGGGACACAAAATATCTTTGCAGTTTCCATAACAAGCCAGTTTTTTAAGTGACTAGGTTGTTAGCCTACTACACAACTCCCAACCTGGAAGATCAGGTTTTGAATTCAGAGTTGTCCTTCTCCTAGACCAATTGCCACCCAAGGCTATAGAACACAGTCTGTCTTGTTATTGTCCCATAACTGGAGGAGAAGTAGTGGATTCATAGTTTTCCCAAGGGTATTAGCATGTAATGGATTCGACTGGAATTGAAACTCGGCTCTCCGATTCCTCAATCAGAACCGCTATCCATTACTCCACCGTACCTCTCTCTCCCTTCTGCCCCACCAATATATTATTAGGGTGTAAATTCAAAATATAATATGTATGGAGGGAGATACTGGGGAAAAACTGATGCAAGCTTAAAGTGTATATGGTACATGTTTTCCCGCTAGGGGAAAAAAGCAAGATTTAATTTAAAAAATTATAAAGCGTAGGGAGCAAGCAATAGAAATAAAAAGGAGAGGGTAGGCGCAGTGGCTTGTATATTGTTTATATATAATCTCTATGTTTCAAGGGAGTAACACTACACAGTATATAAAGCTAAAGTTTAATAATATTAGAATATAAATTTAAAAAAATAAATAAAATGTGTAGATAGAGAAGATAAAAGATAAGAAAAAAAAATTTTAAATTTAAAGAAATGAGGAATACCGTTTAACCCCTTGCGAATTAATAGACAGTTAAATGGTTAACGGGGAGTAATAAGCATTTAATTTAAAATATTTAATAGGAAGTTGAAGTTGGGTAAAAAGATTTATCCAGAATCAAAATACTTTAGGAGAGAGTTTAGGTACCTCCATAAATTCTCTAAAAAGAGTACACGATGAAAAAGACGCTAAACTTGATAAAAAAAAAAAGTTTTATTGTCAAAATGTTTACGCTATTATTAAGACCAAAAACCAAATTATTTTTTATTATTATTATTTTCTTAGATTTTTTTAACCCCTTCATTCACGTTCGAAATTTATTTAAAAATATTATTTACCTTGTGTCAGCATATGGGAAATTTAGTCTTTTTTGCGATAAAAAAAATGTTGTTTTGGAAATTCTTGCAAAAATCAAATAATTATTGAATTTTAACGAGATTTTCAGGAATTATTCACAAATGAGTCAAATTATTTTGGAATGTATTTTTTAGAACATTTTGGTAAAAAATATTCTTTTCTTTCTTACATCTGTTATACCTACTTACCCAATTTTATAAAATTTCGAGAAATTAGAATTCCACCGTCTTATGTCAAAAGAAGATTTCCTTGGAAAATATAAATCATCAGTTTGTTTTTGTCAAAGAGAAACACCATTTACTGAAAATCTGCTCTGAATCGTAAAATAAAAAACGCAATAAAACTATGACATAATTAGAAAATCTTTTAAATGCTTTTATAAATAATATATATTAAGGATATTATTGTCTTAAGAAAAAAAATTTGGATGAATAGTTAATTTTTACAAGAATTGTTTTCATTTTTTTTTATTTTAATTAGAATAATTTAATAAATTTTAAATCTTTTAAAATTCTGTATTAATTTCACCTTTTAGCTGATATTATTAAGTAAAAATTATATTTACTAACCACAGATGGAAAAACTTAGTACAAATCATGAAACGCCAATATTTTTAAAAGAATATTGAATTATTTTGTATATGTATAAATGTGCCGATTTTTGTAGATACGGTTGTTCATATACGACATTATCAAAAAATAATAACGATAACTGTAGTAAATTTAAAGCCGGGAATATCAAAAATTCATTAAAGCGTTATTTTCAATAAAATATTATTATTATATATTATTTTCAATAAAAATTAAATTTTTAAGATTACTGTGTACTTAAAAATTTTATATAAAAAGCGTTATATTCAGTTATTTTTTACAAATAAATCTCCCATTTAACAAAATTAAATAAGCGTAAATCTATCATCCATGTAACCAGATTAAATAAACAACTACCACTGCTTTAAAAAAAATAATTAATTTCTGCGATATTTTAAAATTAAGGTAAATAATATTTGTTTCAAATCAGATTAATTCTACCTTAAAGTAGCTAATATTCCTCAAATAAAGTTTCGGAAAAATATATTTTATTTTTGAGAAATTTTTTTAATAAAGCAAATTACACTGCGATAAACGCAGGCTAAAAATGGTGTAAAATCAAATTTTATAGCAAAAAAAAAAAAAAATACTTCCAGTCTATTTTAATAACTTTTGAAATAAAGCCAAGTATTTTGCTTATTTGAAATATTAAATGTAATCGATTAGCTCGAAATTAAAACTGAAATAAAAGCTTCAAGGAAGATTTTCATTTTCTAAAATTCATTTTAAACCTTAGGTACGGCGTTTTTTCTGTGGAGGTGCCTTATATATATATATATATATATATATATATATATATATATATATATATATATATATATATATATATAGGCAGGATATATATGTGTGTGTGTGTAACGAATGCACGGCCGCAATTTTCGACAGATTTGCACTAAAATTTGCATGCACATGCTCCAAGTTAGCAAAAAGACCAAGACCGACTTTGCATTTCCCAACTTCCATCGATAGTGGAAATAATCGACTTTTTCATGCTTCTACGGCAGTTTTCATGCAATTTGCGGCCATTTTCTACTGACCAGAGTGAGAGCCAATAGCTGGCTGTCACGAATAGGCAGGAAGATTCTATTGGCCAGCGTGAGAGCCAACAGCTGACTGACACGAATGTTAAGTAGCATGCTAGCATGTAAAAAAAATCGATAGCTGCATTCGTCACAAGTGTGAAAAATTTAAATCTGCATGGCACTTTACTCCAATTGGTTCATTCGCTTGCTTAAACTCAACGTTGATTCTGATTCCGCAGAACCGGGTTGGGTGTGAAAAATTATTTGTTGTTAACATTCTTTTTTCATTCGGTTTTTCCAGTTACGAGTCCTTTTTTAAAGCTGATCGTTTTGTGTTCGTTTTGTTTAGTTCTTTTTTCGTAACAGATTTAATGTTTAGTATAGAGCTTAGAAAAAAATCGTAGTGTGAGATAGGCAAGAAGTAAGGCATTTAGCAACATCAGCACGGCAAAGGGCACTCCTTTAAAGGCAAGGAAGGGCAAAAATATTTTAATTCAAGTGATAGCGATTGCTGTATGAGTTGTACGATTTGTGAATCAAGCATGGCCCGGCGTTGCCCATGCTGCTAATATATATATATATATATATATATATATATATATTAGTCGCAAGTTTGGACTCCGGGGGTGCCCAAACCTGCGACAGCACCTCCCACATTGTACCAACGTGGGAGGGTTGTTTTGTATATTGATATAAGCGCGACGTTGCACCAGATGTGGCTGGTGTAATATCGACTCCAGCGTGACAGTAGCCGCGGATACTGGACACTTTTTCTCCTTGGTCCATATGCATGTGTATGCCCACCCCCACATAAAAAAAAGACCACGTGTCATTCTACCTTAATTGAAAGACCAGCTAAATAACGCTTTTACTCAGTTTTCGGTTAGAGATCAAAATGTAGTATCTGTTCTCTCTTCCATTTATGAGAAAGTCTGGCCCCACAGATTCCAACTCAACAACAGCATCACCTTAACCGTACTAAAGAGGGAGGGTTGGTGGACAGCGACGCCTGCGTGGTTGAGATCGCGAGCACTTTGCAATTTTAATCCTTCGTACGCGTATTGGCACCCCCATATGTTTTTTTTTGTCATGTTCTGCTCGCCTGAAAAATTGGAGTAAAGGAATACCGAAAGACAGATAAAATATTAATGAAATGAGTTGTTTATTTTTCTACCATTGCCTGTCTTTATTGTTTTATCTCAGTTAAAATCTATGATTTCTGACAGATACTGTTTTCAAAAACATTCAAGCTTTCTTCACCTCGGAGACGATATTTAGCCTGATAGTTTCAGTCACTTCCCTTTCGGTTCCAGAGAGAAAAAAAATGTCGGAATTTAGAATACTAAATTTTAAGACAAGATCAAATGCTACATTAAAATTTAGGATTAAAAATTTAAATTTTTCACCCGTATAGATAAGTTATGATCGTTTGATTAGATTGATCTACGTTACCCAGCATGCATTGTATACCGCCATACATTGCACGCATGCTTCAAAAGGAACACTTTTAACAATATATATTTTCTTTCCGGAAGTTATTTCGTTCATTATCATCAATGAAATTTAAACTATCTCCACTTATACATATTCTTTTTTTTTATTATTATTTCCTTGTTTACATGTCTATATTATATGTACATTTTAAAGACAGTGCAGTTCAGACAATCTGAAAGCAAAATCTTTAAAACCATCATGTTGTTTTATATCTATAAACAATAGACGAACATTCAGAGGATTTATCTTTAGTGAGGAGGAAAAAAATAAGACCATTTTCTTCGGAAATACCACACACTTACGAAGAATAAGGAAATACCACAAGAATTCTCAATCGTTTGTTCTTTAATATTGAATTCGACCGGTAAGTGATTTTTTTTTATTTTCTCTTGCATGTAATGTTATAGGAAAATCTATATCACATGTTCTTGGTCACATAAAAAAATATTTTATCCGGCATATATCTGATGAATTAATGTTGTTTGCACTGCTTTTTTTTCTTCTTCGAAATCCTTTCAGAGCAATGTTTCTCAAACCTTTCTTTATGACTCGTATAAGCCCAAATAACAGGAAATACATTTTAGTTATAAAATGTAATGGAAAACATAAATCCTGATTAATGACTAAACTGCGACTGGTGTCTCCAGCCCCATTTAAAATATTTCTCAGATCCATTTTTTGAGCCTAATGGCGTTAAGAAACACTGATTTAGATGATGGTTAGATTGGAAACTCGCTGAACCAGAAAGAAAATCATAAATATACACCCAATTAGTTTGGAATGTAATTTGTTAAAATATCTAAATATATAACAATAATTGTTTTAAATTGCTTTAAAAGGTTTTGTTTTTGTTTTGTTTTTTTTTTTGTTTTTGTTTGTTTTTTTTTTTTAAACTTCTTAAAAGTATATCTAATCCCATGTGACTCTTCATTTACGTTTCGACGTCTTCATTGTCCAAATCTTTATTTGTAGAGCAATGTGTTTAAGCAATAAAATAAAAATAGATATCAAATACGGCGGGCTTTATTTTCTTCCCCGAGTGCTTTGCTTTACTGTTTGTTTTGTTTGTTTTTTTTTTTTTTTTATTTTTTGTATTTTCACAATGCTTTCAAAGTAAAAACTCTAGGTTTAGTTTATTTTTGCGAAAGATGAAAATTTGAATTTTTAAAAATATTCGACATTAAAAGTTCAATAACCTTTGACTAAAATTCAATGTATTCTTTTATTTTATACAAAATAATTTTCGAACTGAATCGCGTTTTTTTTTTTTTTTTGTTTTTATACCGATTTAAAATGCCTGTTCAGTTCGAAAGTAATGAAGGCAATTTCGCGAAGAAACATTTTACTCGGGAATTATGTCGGTTGTCGTGTGTGCATATATATATATATATATATATATATATATATATTATTTATATATGAGAGAGAGAGGTAACTATACTCGTTTCGAAAAACCTTCGAATTTTTGATTTGCCATTAATCAAATCAATCTCGAAGGGGAAAAGGCTTTAAAAAAAAAAAAAAAGAGCTAGAAACACACACACACACATATATATATATATATGAAATAGTTATTATAAAAATTAGTAAATCTAATTCTCTGAGGGGGGTTACTGAAAATCTTTTTATGAAACCAAGTCGAATTTACAAAATAAATTCGATTTTATTTACCGTATATACTCTAGTATAAAGCGTGTTTTTATTAGTTTTTACGCAAAAAAAAATGTATTTTTTAAAACTGTGATTGAAAAAGATCATTTTTAGTCAATTATAAGCGGATCAATCATCACTAATGATCATAGAACCCTGTTCAAAACGTCTTGCAATAACTGCTTCTAGAATGATTCTCGAATTATCAGGAACAGATTTTACAAAGTAATTAAATTCTTCATTATTTCTTTCAATCACACCAAAGAGATCTTTATTAAGGAAGCACTCAGCCGCGGCCATATTTTGTTTTTTTGCTTACAATCCATCTCCACTCTTTCATCTGGACCTTCACTTTTTTTTTCCCTCCGGTGAAATAGCAGCAAACAGCCCTACAAAATCTGAACCAGTCAACTACTGTTTGCTTCGAGCATCTGTAGTCACTAAAAAATAAAATCAACCACTCAGGATATCTTTTAGTCAATAAATGTATTAACAAAATTACTTTAATTTTTGCGCATGTGTATTGTGTCCCAGATTATAGAATTTTACCTTTTGTTTCTAACGATTTTTTTTCTCTTTCTCAACATTTTGCTTTGCTTTTGGAGTGCCTCTTTCACTAATCCAATGCCAGTTCGGATTTCGGTGTCAGGTTTTTCTACCCTCTGTGAAAACACTTACCAGTTAGTTAAATTTCTGTATCTGACTGATGCTGACATCTCCAATTTTGTAACTTGCATTTTGTTATTCGACCAAAATTTAGAGGGGCATTCTTAGAAATTTACTATTTCTTTCTGACTAGTATCTTTGAAATGTGTGCGTTAAGTTCTACATTTTCCCCATTTCCAACTATAAAAACCTAGACTTACTGATGTTGTCTATAATTTTCAGGCTGTGTTTCAGCGGATCTGTTCTATGCTTGTCTTCAGATGATTTCCCTCAATGTATAAAGGGTCTCCTCTTTTCCGGTAGTGTATAGCAAAACACTGTAGAATAATGTAAGCATAACGTAATATACTACCAATTGTCATTTAACTCATTTAAACTATCGAAAATATCTTTACACTATTCGGTGGGTGGGAACAAAAAACGCTTATATTATTTAGATTATTCAGACTGTTATCCTCATTGCTATATTCACAATATTTCGGCGTTTCATGGCCCCGTGGATAAAGACGTTGGTTGGCTCCAGTGACTAGACCAAGAGAGTTGAGTTCAATACCAGGTCACAGCAGTGATGAACCAAAACTTGGAGAGTTTAGTTGAAATAACTGAGACATCGGGAAGAGGCATGACATGTGGAATTAGAATAATCTACCTTGGTGGATGAAATAAAGGGTTCGGTTCGAAATTCCAATCACCTGAAGAAGGCCGGAGCGTACAATGGACAAAACGTTGTGAACATGGCAATGAAGATGAGGATAAGTCCGAATAATGTAAATAATACAAGTAATAATCATAATACCTCCTCTCGGAGATACAGACAGACAAAAAACGCTTAATCGGTGTTTTTTTTTTATGTGACACATTGACACTAGACGGGACTTTTTGCCTTAATTTATTCTATATTTTTACCTTATATTAAGTGGACAAATCCTTTTGTGACTGTTTCCAGAATCCTCAGGTGCTGTGAAATCTACTTTTGACCTAAACAGCCCTTGAGATTTCATCACTTCCTGCTAGCCATTATAAAACGGAACACGTGCTTCGGCTTTATACGCTTCGAACTAATTTAAAAATAGGTAGTGAGTCTGTGTGTGTCTGTTTATACGTTAACTGACACTCTACAAAATGCAACGGTGTTCTGACTTGCTAAAATCTCGAACGATTTAATATACTCTCCGAAACTCTAGTCAGTTCACTCCTACTTTGATATTTTTGCCGCAAAGAATCCAATTATTAAGTTAACTTTGGTTTCCTGACAATTTGGTGAAAGACTTTTGTGACCGGGGTAACTGCTGAAATAAATCTTTAGATTTAAGCCTGTCGTCTTGAATTTTACCGCCTTTGACCTAAATACCAGACAACATCTTGTGACCTAACGCTAATTAGAAACAGTGGACTATTCCTACTAGATTTAGTACGACCATACAATTATAGTCTTTCGAAGCTTAACCTAGTTTGACAAAAGATATGAAATAGTGGACATGTTGCTTTTGTCGGATGAAGAAAACAAAAGTGCAGTGGTCCCATTTCACCTTAGTAATGTTCGACGAATGCCTAAAACAGTGACCTTATATATACTGTTTTTACTTTCTATGCACATATGTAAGCTCCTCCAAAGATTTGCTAAAAAAACGCCCAAACTTAATAAAACAGTTTCATCGTCAATGACATTTTTTAATTAGAAATTATTTTTAATCCCTCTTAGAACCTTAGAAATTTTGGTTTCAAATTTTATTTCTCCTGTGTCAATATTGCACCAAAAATGAATATGGGAAATTCTAACGTCTTTTTGTGGTGCAAAGCAAACTGATTTGGAAATTCTTACAAAATCAGATAAGTCAGATTTTAAGGGAACTTTCAGGGCTGATTTACAAATTAATTTAATTATTTTTGAATTTTTATTTATATCTGTTCACGATCATTTATTTAATTTTATGAAATTTCGATAATTCTTTTTTTTGTAGCGCTTAATGTTTATATTAGTCATAAGGATAAGCCCTCGGAGAATTTAAAACATGAGTTTTTTTTTTTTTTTTTTTTGCCGGGGGTTTCTATAGTCGAACTGGACCCTCAGTTACAGAAAATCTACTCTATCGTGAAATAAATGTAATAAAAATAAGACCTTATTAAAATTAGAAAAGCTTTTAATTGTTTTATGTATAAAATTAGGTACCTCCACGAAATCGCTAAAAAAGAGCAGAACTTGATGAAAAAGACCTTGCCGAAAATAAAATTTTATCGTCTAAATGCTTCTTATTATTAAGAGGAATGATCAAAGTTTATTTTAATTATTTTTTAAATTTTTTCCTTCTTTTTAGAACTCATTAAATTTTGATTTTTTTTTTAAAAAAAAAAAAAACTTGTTTCTCTTTGTATCACCGGAACAAGTAAAACAACATGGACAATTTTTAGCACGTCTTTTTTTTTTCTTCTTTTTTTTTTTTTTTTTGTATGACACACATTAATTTGGAAAATCTTGCAAAAATAAAAAATAATTGTCGGATGTTAATGAAACTTTCAGGAACTATTCACAGATGATCGAAATTATTATAAATATGTTTTTTTTTTTATATTAAAGTCATGCCAGAAATATTTTTTATATTTATTGCCCTCCCCCATAACTAATTTTATGAGAACACTAGAAATTCGATCGCATCCGGTTTAGTGATTACAATAATTAAAAGCACAGGGCTTTGAGGAATGCAAATCATGTTTGTTTGTTTTTTTTTTTTGTTTTTAATTGAACCCCCCTACCTGAAAATCAGCTCTAAATTGTAACATACAAAACTCAATAAAACAAATATATTATTTAATTTCAAATGCTTTTATTTACTTTTATGCATATGGACAATATTTTCTGAAAGCAAAAATTGTTTTCGATGAAAAATGAATTTTTAATACAATTATTTGTTATTTCTTAATTATAATAGATTTTTACATTTATTTTTTAAAATATTAGTTAAAAGCCGCATCGGGTTTCCTAAGTCTCCTTATGAGATAGATCTTTTTTTTTTTTTTTTTTTTTTAGCGCGTTGTAAATTGTATCATTTTGAGTAATCAGAAGATCCGCAGTAATTAAGAAATGTAATTTTGTGTTTATAATCTGGCTGTAATTATAACGTACGGAAGACCAACCAGAATATAATTAAGTTGCATTATTTGAGTTAAGCATTGTTCTCCGCTGTTAAGGCCTTTACTTTTGCGAAACACGTGTGGAGAAGTTAATTTGATTTTTCAATTTCAACTGAGAAGGGTACCTACAAGTATCAGTATCATCTTATGAAATTTATATGATCTTATTTTTATATTAATCTCAGTTATGACATTTTTCCATAAATGAAATAAAATTAATAATAAAATGAATGGAAATACAAATAACACAGTAAAATGTACATAAAACTATAGTATTTTATGTACACTTATGATAAGATTTCATAAGAAAAGTACCTATAAATTAATTAGATACCTTTCTTATGAAATTTAACAGTCTTATTTTAATTTCTTTATAATATATTTTCCATAAAGCATCGTAAACGTAAAGGTGAAAGCTAAGTACAAAAAAAAAAGAGCGCTGAAAGTTTTCCTTAAAAATAACGAGGTAAATAATTTGTTCACTTAAATGTAAATAACTTCATTTCTCTCCTCCCGTAGAATTATCCTCACGTAATCCGTCATTCATCACCTGTCAAGTGATGCGAAAGTTTATGACCTGCTTTGTTTTATTTTCAAATTACATCCTTTCGGTACAAGCTAAATTAAGCTTGGTTCAAAATATTTTAAATAAACATAATTTCTGATTTTCTTAAAATATGTTTTGAAAAAATGGTAATTGATATTTAAAAGACTTTCAAAGTGAGATTTCCAGTTGTTTTTATAAAATGCAAAAAAATGGTCAATTTTGCTGACTCAAAAAAAAACAAGATTTTTAACGAAAATTTCAGACGTGCTAAAAACGATTAATAAATGTAAAAAAAATACCCCAAAATACTTTGATCTTTCTTAATAATAACAAACATTTAGACGATAAAATTTTGTTTTCAAGTTTGGCGTCTTTTTCATCATGCTATGCTCTTTTTTTAGCGATCTTGTGGAGGTACCTATATAAAATATATTATGGAGACTAATGTCTGAAATGTTTTTCGATAAATAATGAATTTTTACAAAAACTGTTTGCTTTTTTTTTTTTGTTTGTTTGTTTTTTTTTTTTTTTTTTGGGGATTTTTTTTGTTATTTGTTTTGTTTTTTTTTTTTGTTTTTTCTGTTTTTGGGGGTTCTGTTTTTTTTCTGGGGGGTCTGTTTTTTTTTTTTTCTGTTTTTTCTGTTTTTTGTTTTTCTGTTTTCTTTCTGTTTTTCTGGGTTTTTTTCTGTTTTTTTTCTGTTTTTTGGGGGGTTCTGTTTGTTTGGTTTTTTTCTGTTTTTTTTGGGGGGGTTCTGTTTGTTTGGTTTTTTTCTGTTTTTTGGGGGTTTTTTCTGTTTGGTTTTTTTTCTGTTTTGTGGGGGGTTCTGTTTGGTAGTTTTTTTTTGTTTTTTTTCTGTTTGGTTGGGTTTTTTTGTTTTTTTTCTGTTTGGTTTGGGTTTTTTGTTTTTTTGTTTGGTTTTGGGTTTTTTGTTTTTTCTGTTTTTTCTGTTTGGTTGGGTTTTTTTTTTTTCTGTTTGGTTGGGTTTTTTTGTTTTTTTTTTTGTTTTTTCTGTTTGGTTGGGTTTTTTGTTTTTTTCTGTTTGGTTGGGTTTTTGTTTTTTTTTTTTGTTTTCTGTTTGGTTGGGTTTTTTTGTTTTTTTTCTGTTTGGTTGGGTTTTTTTGTTTTTTTTCTGTTTGGTTGGGTTTTTTTGTTTTTTTTCTGTTTGGTTGGGTTTTTTTGTTTTTTTTCTGTTTGGTTGGGTTTTTTTGTTTTTTTTCTGTTTGGTTGGGTTTTTTTGTTTTTTTTCTGTTTGGTTGGGTTTTTTGGTTTTTTTTCTGTTTGGTTGGGTTTTTGTTTGGGTTTTTTGGGGGGCTTCTTTGTTTTCTATTTTTGTTTTTTTTTCTGTTTGGGTTTTTTCTGTTTTTTGGGGTTCTTTTCTGGTTGATTTTGTTTTTTTGGGGGGTTGTTTTTTGTTGGCATTTTTAATGTTAATTTGAATGATATAAAAACTTGTCGATTTTTTTTTGTTTTTTTTCTGTTTGGTTGGGTTTTTTGTTTTTTTTTCTGTTTGGTTGGGTTTTGTTTGGTTTTTTTTTGGGGCTTTGTTTTCTTACATATACTAAATGCGTCATTAAAAAATGAAAATGAGAGTGATAACTAAAGTTCAAATTTATTGGTAATTTACTAACATTTCTTCAACAAGCGTCAGCATAAGTTATACTATAAAGTCATGGTACCTAGAACTCAAAATATTAGATTTTTTTAGTATATTTTTTTAGGATCACTGGATAGTTGAAAATTATATTTTTATATATATATATATATATATATATATATATATATATATATATTCACGTTATATTCAAGTAATTGTTACAGTTATGTGCCCCTTAAAGTTTCCTCAGACATTGAGAGAAAAAAGAAACAGTCATTGGTCAGTCACGTGCATTAAAACCGTAGATAATTCTAGTGATTTTTCAAACGTAGCTTAGATGTGCACAATGTAACATTAAACACCGCCTCGAGGTGTCCCTGTAGAAAATTCTATATTTATGCAAGTTTGTAACTTACATATAGAATTATCTATATTAATGTACGTGACTGACCAATGAGGATCGACCCAAACAAAATTGAAAAATAAGTTTTGGTTTCGTTTGGGTTGGTTTGGTTTTGTTTTTATTTGGTTTGTTTTTTTTGTTTTTGTTTTTTTTTTTTTAGTTTTTTTTTCTCTCAATCCCTGACTTGTGATTGAACTCAGAACTGTGAATATTCTAACAAAACCAAGTTTTGTTGGAAGTATTCAATAAGCGAAGACATATTCAAAAACACCGAAAACTTTCTTTCGTTTCCATACTGTGTTGTTGCTGTAGAAATTTTCTCCGGCCCCACTAAGTGTAAATCTTAAGAGACCCACAGAAAAAGGGGGAGAACGCTTATAAATCTCCTTACAGATTTCCGCACAATGACGTTATCCTGGCAATATCTTATAAGTGATGCCTAAGATCAAGACGCGCAGATTTTAAATGAGGTGACCCCCATTGACCCTTTCGCGATTCTAGATTAATGCTAATAAATAAAGTCTGTTATATGATTACTTTTACAAACAAGTCTTAAATTTCGGAATTCGTCTGTATATATAATTATAATAACACAAGATTCAGCTTCTTGCTGATAATGCAGTAATACTTAGTAAAAAGAAATACAAATTTTATTAAGTTTTCATAAGTTAAAACAGTTAACAAAATTTCTCCTAATTTAGGAACACGCAGTTTAAAAAGATTATATTGCCGCATTCAAAAATAGCTTCATGTTATCGAATAATTAGAGTGGAAATAAACATTTCTCTTCAGCATAGCTGCTCTTTTTATCAACGCCAACAAAGGCCAACCTGTATATTTTAATACAATTATGCTGAGCGGACCTGAATTAGTTTTTAAGTATGTGCTTCGCCAGGGCTGCATATGGTTTTGAATTCAGAACTGTCCTTCTAGACGCTTTCCAACCACGTCTGCAGAGCCCAGTCTGTCTTGCTATTTAACATAGCTTTAGGAGGATGTAGAAGAAACAGTTTCATACCTTTTTACAAGGGGATATATGCAAAGGGGAATACAACGACATTGACAGGTATTCGAACTAGATTTTCTTGTTCCATCTGGTAGTCAGCCGAAAACTTGGGGTAGTTAATAAACAGACTTAAATGGTATGAACAATTCGTTCATAATTTAAATCTTAATATCCAGAAATTAATCTGCCGTCAGAGGAAATCATCTGTACTTCACGAGAAATATTTAAATGAACTTGCTGCCCACACACACACATTGTGTGTGTGTGTGTATATATATATATATATATATATATATATATATATATATATAGTTGTATATTTAGGCAGCAATCCTTCGTTTATGCATGTTTCATTAAAAACGACAGTCAAGGTACTACGGTTAAGCTTTTTATTTAATTTTTCTTGTGTCCGAACAAGAGCATTCTTTTCTGGACAAAGGGTGTGTAAGAACTGTCCAAATGTTTTATATTTCCGAAAGCGCTCCGAAATATAAAACATTTGGACAGTTTTTACATTACAAAACTCTTATTTGGAGATATATATATGCGCGCGCATATTAAATATACACTTTAAGATATCATTTCCTATGGTGTATAATATTTTATTTAACGTAGGCTGTTTATCTTGTATAATAACTTCCTTGGTTCTGATTCTTTCCTTGCATAATCGAAATCCTTGTTGATGATTTGATCTCCGAATAGACTTCCTAAATATCGTAAAACTCCCTATCTCGCAAATCAAGTAGTTTATTTACCAATATCGTCACTAGGTATCCCATTACTATGGTCTTGTGCCAAACAAATTTCAGCTTAGAACACACCTACATATTTATGATATCCCGCCTCTGGATATATACGCTCGTAAGTCTGTCACTGAGAAGACGCCATTATAACATTTTGGCGGGAAGGTGTTATGTTTTTTTTTAGTTTTTTTTTAGTTTTTTTTTTAGTTTTTTTTTTTTTTTTTTGTCAGAAATGCGATGACAAAATACAGATAAGAATCTGATTTCTAGCGGGCGCGGTTCCATGTAAAACTACACACACCTAAGTAATCATAGGTAGGTGTGTCTTAATTACATGCATGTTTATAGAGTTAGTTCTAAAGGTAATGACCTCTGTGTTTTAGATGACGGATGTAGACTCATTTCGTTATTTTTATGGTGTAAGAAAGAGATGGGCAAAAGTATAGAAAGACAGATAGAATGAGAAACAACATGTGTAAAATGTTGGAAAGAATTTGCTCCAGCACATTTTACTGTGTATGCAACTGATGGTAAATTTTCCGGTTTTGGTAAAAATCGTTTTAAGGAGATTCGAGCCGATTAACGGTGGCTGATAAAGAAAACGGTATCAGCGAACAGAGATCGATTTCAGTGACGTCACACTAATGCATAAAATATTGGATTATTATTTTTTTTTTTTTTTTGTATTGAAACTGAACGTCTTAAACTTGATTTAATACAGGCATTTAGAATAAGTTCAACTGATGGCATAGATTTCGAAAAATATTTTACTAAAGGCCAGTATAAATAAATCCAACAGATGACATCGATTAAAACTTCAAGCGCTACTCTATAGTCTGAACATAGGAAAATATTCTAATTCACAGAGGGTAGTGAATGAATATAGATCACTGCCCGTCTTTCAGCAGTCAATGCCAAAACTTTAGACATCTTCGAAAATGAGATCAAAATCTGATTTTGAATATATTTGGCATATTGTAATTGTACTTGTGTACAATGTGCCTATTTTAAACGCTTTTCTAATTTAATGTTTCCGTTTTTCTGAATTTTGCTAGTGCTCGTATCTTTTGGTGGTGACAAGTGTTTTCTCCGGTGAGTCGTGGTTCATTTCGCTTATCCAACTAAGTTTTGAATCTTACATTGTTGTAAGTTATCCACTTTACATCATTTACCAAAATTTGTTTCAACAACGAACTATTTAAATATGGTCTTATCGGGTTTTACACACTTTTTTTTTTTTTTTTTTTTTTCGGAAAGCGACTAATCTAAACAAGCTGGCGCAGTTTTTCATTTTTGTATAATGTTGATTAATTTCAAGTAATGCTTTCATTTAATTACTATCAACCTCAACCTGTCTATTCGACCGTGGAGCATAAATCAAACTCTTCTGTAAGCTGCACAAATCTCTAAGATTATATATATATATATATATATATATATATATATATATATATATTTTATTAAATTGAAAAAGTACAATATACTTAAAATACTGATTCTAACAAAAATACGTTTTTGAAACTAAATTAACCAAATTCAAGACTCAAGAGGCACTCAAGTTAGTTAAGGTGGAAATAGTGAATGCGGCGTAAGTTAAGAGAAAGTTGTTGAGGGTAGAGATTGGGGATAAGGCAGAAAATATTACGATTGACCTTTGACAAACGTTAAGGCAGATATTCCGTTCCACAAAATGATAGTTCTTAGTATTTGGGACATGGAGGATACAAGGATGATTTTGACTTCGTGTAAGTAGCATGAACATGTTCTATCTGCAACGCGTGTCCTGTCCATGGCTTGTCCGGCGAAGCTTAGCAATTCCTCTCTTTCTCTCTCTCTCTCGTCCCCTCCGAATCTCCACTTATTCTCTCTCTCTCTCTCTCCCCTCCGAATCTCCACTTATTCTCTCTCTCTCTCTCTCTCGTCCCTCCGAATCTCCACTTATTCTCTCTCTCTCTCTCTCTCGTCCCCTCCGAATCTCCACTTATTCTCTCTCTCTCTCGTCCCCTCCGAATCTCCACTTATTCTCTCTCTCTCGTCCCTTTCCAAATCCCCACTTATTCTTTCTCTCTCGTCCCCTCCGAATCCCCATATTCTCTTTCTCTCGTCCCTTTCAAATCCCACTTATTCTCTCTCTCTCGTCCCCTCGAATCCCCACTTATTCTCTTTCTCTCTCTCGTCCCCTCCGAATCCCCTTATTCTTTCTCTCTCGTCCCCTCCAATCCCCACTTATTCTCTTTCTCTCTCTCGTCCCTCCAGATCCCCACTTATTCTCTTTCTCTCTCTCTCGTCCTCCGAATCCCCCTTCTCTTTCTCTCTCTCGTCCCCTCCGAATCCCCACTTTATTCTCTCTCTCTCTCTCTCGTCCCCTCCAATCCCCACTTATTCTCTTTCTCTCTCCCTCCGAATCCCACTTATTCTCTTTCTCTCTCTCGTCCCCTCCAATCCCCACTTATTCTCTTTCTCTCTCCTCCAAATCCCCACTTCTCTTTCTCTCTCTCGTCCCCTCCGAATCCCCACTTATTCTCTCTCTCTCTCTCGTCCCCTCCGAATCCCCACTTATTCTCTTTCTCTCTCTCTCTCGTCCCCTCCGAATCCCCACTTATTCTCTTTCTCTCTCCTCCAAATCCCCACTTATTCTCTTTCTCTCTCTCGTCCCCTCCGAATCCCCACTTATTCTCTTTCTCTCTCCTCCAAATCCCTAGTTATTCTCTTTCTCTCACTCATCCCACTCTACCCCCAGTCGCCACTACGTTTCTTTAAACCTCCAAAGTTCTGCTTTTACCGAGATTTCTTTTTTAAATATAAGTTGTCGTCCAAAGTTTTTTATCTAATCTTATATCGTAATCGGTTTTTGCTTAATGATACCAATTTTGAAAACTTGGAACACGTCTCTCTTTCGGTTTCATTTAACCGATTTTTTTTTTTCCAGTCTCTCTTCCGGCCTTTTTTTTTTTTTTTTTTTTTTTTTTTTTTTGTCTTCATCCCCAACAACTTACGCCATTCAAATTTCTTCTTAATTTAAAAAATATTTTCTTATCAAAAGAAAAATTGTAATGGGGGAAAACGGGTAACTATCCTGTACATGATAAATCTAAAAATGTAACTTCTAAAATAACAAATCGCCTCACTCGAAACGACTGTTAATCGCTCAGATACACAAAACCAAAATCTGTTTGGATTATTTCCGAGTAATAAAGAATGAAAAATATCGTGCATATTCCAATATAACTCAATTCATTTAATATATATATATATACACACACACACACACACACTGAACGTTGAAGTCAACATTCAGAGCAGCAGGCTGTTTCATGCTAGGCGCAATCGTTAGGCCTGACGATCGCGCCTAGCATGAAACAGCCTGTCCAGTGTCGATTCAATGTTCACTTTTATATTTACATACGCTCTATCTCTGATATTGAGCACTTTATTCCATAAATATAGCCACCTTAAAACTATATTTCTTATATATATATATGTGTGTGTGTGTGTGTGTAGAGAGAGTTGGATAGGTAGATATGCCACGCCACCTATAGTGTTTTTTACTTCAGGCCAACTCATAGTGCAACTGAGGGTCAAAAAAAACTGGAGGCCTATTTCAAAATTCGCTGTTCCATTGGGAGCGACGATTTTTTTGTTTGCAGTAGTTAATTACAGCAGTCGGCTTATGGAAATCAAAGAACACATTAATTGAATAATTAATTTTGCTCATGTAAGTTTTTCATCTTGTTATGTTTTGTTTTTTTTTAAGATCTTATTACAACTGATGTATAATTTGACAGATCTTCGGATATACCATGTCTCAATCCCGTTAACAAGACTGTACCAAATGCTATATGCATTTCCATCATTTGAAATAATTATCCTCCTTAACTGTTTGAATGAAGCAAAAACCATATAAAAACTATGTATTGTGGAATAAAAATATGGCATGAAATAAAAATAAGCCATCGTTTTTATTTTGTCATAAATATACATTTTTTATGATTACAAAAGTATCTAGAAATACAGTCTACTAGAAATACAGTCTACTAGAAATACAGTCTACTAGAAATACAGTCTACTAGAAATACAGTCTACTAGAAATACAGTCTACTAGAAATACAGTCTACTAGAAATACAGTCTACTAGAAATACAGTCTACTAGAAATACAGTCTACTAGAAATACAGTCTACTAGAAATACAGTCTACTAGAAATACAGTCTACTAGAAATACAGTCTACTAGAACTAGAAATACAGTCTACTAGAAATACAGTCTACTAGTCTACTAAAATACAGTCTACTAGTCTACTAAAATACAGTCTACTAGAAATACAGTCTACTACAGTCTACTAAAATACAGTCTACTAAAATACAGTCTACTAAATACAGTCTACTAAAATACAGTCTACTAGAAATACAGTCTACTAGAAATACAGTCTACTAGAAAAATACAGTCTACTAGAAATACAGTCTACTAATACAGTCTACTAGAAATACAGTCTACAGTCTACTAGAAATACAGTCTACTAGAAATACAGTAGAAATACTACTAGAAATACAGTCTACTACTAGAAATACAGTCTACTAAAATACTCTACTAAAATACAGTCTACTAGAAAGTCTACTACAGTCTACTAGAAATACTACTAAAATACAGTCTACTAGAAATACAGTCTACTAGAAATCTCTACTAGAAATACAGTCTACTAGAAATACAGTCTACTAGAAATACAGTCTACAGGGTTCTACTAGAAATATACAGTCTACTAGTTTACTTACAGCTAGAAATACAGTTTACTAGATATTTAAAAACGTAGCGGATCAAAATTTATTGAAATTATGACACTAACTTTACAGAACATTGTTAATGACTTTCATTAATTTTTGTAATATAAAAATATTAAATTTGTTCTGTTAATTGCAAACTGAACTGAATTTCAACAGTTTATTTTAAGTACCTTTTTAGCAAAAAAGAAAAAAAAGCAAATTTCTCGTAAATTTTAGCATCAATATATTTGTTATGAACAGCAATATCATAGAGAAAACTATTAAATTAACTTTGGCATATAATGGCATTTTTAAATTGAATTTCGCAGAATCTACAAAAAGTCTTCAGAAGAAAAGACTTCGTTAAAAATTAAGCCTAAAATATTAAAATCCTATTTCTTGAAAGAGATTTTGTATCATTCGTAAGAAAGACTAGAAAAAACGGATAAAGTTATTTTTTAATTTACATTATTCGAACTGTTATTCTAATCTTCACAACGATATTCATAACGTTTCGACCGTTGTACGCTCCGGCCTTCTTCAGGAATGGGCACATATGCTAGACCATAAAAATCTCCTGAGCTGGCCAAGAGTAGAAATGAATATAATACGGGAACCAGTAATAAGGAGTGCTAGAAAAAAAAAGCAATGAATAACACAAAAATTGCCATATAAGCTCTGGTTAAAAAAATAAAATTGACGATTAATGTATTTTCTTTTATGAATAAAAATGCCATGAATAAATTTAAGTGAAAAATGTTAAATTTACTTCCAAGTAACAAAACCAAGATTCCTAATTTAGCACAAAAAGATTTTTTTCCTCAATAAACACAAAATAATATAATTCGAAGGGTAAAAAGTAAATATTTCTTAAGCCAGCTACCACAAACCCAAACCGATGCTAAAATATCTCGCTCTCGGTAGAACGGCGAGATTTGAAATAAGCTTCCAGTTCTGGGCCTCATTATGAGTTAGTGGGAAAAAAAACGCAATACCGCCACCTCTATAGTCGAGTATGATCAATATTAGAGATCAACTTATGATATCAAGCAGTACCCATGAATGAAATGTTTAAAATGGAGAAAAACATTGTACTCTGTCAATCCTACCCTCTAAGCAAGAAAAGCATGTACCCAAAAAGAAGAACCAGTCAGCATCATTGGATGCTGTCCAAATTTCCCTTTTCCTATTCGGATAGCTTAACAAAGGCTAAGTTGGTCCAAAACAGAGTTAAATTTCCACAGGTATATTCTTCATCTCTGTTCCAGATGGACGTTTGTTTTGAATTATATCTGAGAGTGTGATAAGTAAATTGTGGCCAGTTTATATCATTTCGCGCTTGCGCCTTGTTCAAACACCTGCATAATCACCATTACGCATATCCAACTTTTTCAGAATCCTCTGCACCCAAACGCACTGAAATGCTCGTATTGGAGCTTCTGACACGAAAGCTAAGCAGTACAGAATGTCGTTTCCAAATATATGGCGGAGTGAATTGCATCATGGTGCTCTTTTTCTCACAGACGATGCCCAATTAATCCTACTATACTGTGCAGTCGACAAAAACAAACGAGGCGCATGCGCGAAAAAAAAAAAATCTTTCTCTCTCTTTTTTTTTCTCTCTCTCTCTCTCTCTTTTTCTTTCTCTCTCTCTCTCTCTCTTCTTCTTTCTGTCTCTCTCTCTCTCTTTTTTCTTTCTCTCTCTCTCTTCTTTTTTTCTTTCTCTCTCTCTCTTCTTTTTTTCTTTCTCTCTCTCTCTTCTTTTTTTCTTTCTCTCTCTCTCTTCTTTTTTTCTTTCTCTCTCTCTCTTCTTTTTTTTTCTCTCTCTCTCTTCTCTTTTCTTTTTCTCTCTTCTCTCTCTTCTCTTTTCTTTCTCTCTCTCTTCTTTTTCTTTCTCTCTCTCTTCTCTTTTTCTTTCTCTCTCTCTCTTCTTTTTTTTTCTCTCTCTCTCTTCTTTTTCTTTCTCTCTCTCTTCTCTTTTTCTTTCTCTTTCTCTCTCTCTCTTTTCTTTTTCTCTCTCTCTTCTCTTTTTCTTTCTCTCTCTCTTTTTTTTCTTCTCTTTTTTTTCTCTCTCTCTCTCTCTTTTTTTCTCTCTCTTTTTCTTTTTTTTCTCTCTCTCTTTTTTTCTCTTTCTTTTTCTCTCTCTTTTCTCTCTCTCTTTTTTCTCTCTCTTTTTCTCTTTTTTCTCTCTCTTTTCTCTCTCTTTTTCTCTCTCTCTCTCTCTCTTTTTTCTCTCTCTCTCTTCTCTTTTTCTTTTCTCTCTCTCTTCTCTTTTCTTTTCTCTCTCTCTCTTTCTCTTTTCTTTTCTCTCTCTCTTTCTTTTTCTTTTTCTCTCTCTCTTTTCTCTTCTTTTTTCTCTCTCTCTCTCTCTTTCTTTTTCTCTCTCTCTCTCTCTTTTTTTCTCTCTCTCTCTCTCTTCTTTTTCTCTTTTTCTCTCTCTCTCTCTTTCTTTCTCTCTCTCTTTTCTCTTTTCTCTCTTTTTCTCTCTCTCTTTTCTCTTTTTCTCTCTTTCTCTTTCTTTCTTTTTCTTTCTCTCTCTTTTTTTTCTCTCTCTTTTTTTTTTCTTCTCTTTCTCTCTCTTCTTTTTTCTTTCTCTCTCTTTTCTTTTTCTCTCTCTCTCTCTCTTCTTTTTCTTCTCTCTCTTTTCTCTTTCTCTCTTTTTCTTTCTCTCTCTTTTCTCTTTCTCTCTTTCTCTCTCTCTTCTTTTTCTCTTTCTCTCTCTCTTTCTTTTTCTCTCTCTTTTCTTTTTTCTCTTTTCTCTCTCTCTCTCTTTTTTCTTTCTCTCTCTTTTCTTTTTTTTTATGTACCTTTCTCGGTCAGAAAATATTGATTCCTTCTCAGAAAGGCTAGAGATAAAACAGCTACTACACTCTGAACCATGCAGAAAAGTGTAACGGTTCTCTGTGCAAATAAATTTTCTTCCACTTGTCATCGATTGTTTCTAACCCCTTCTGCGGAAACTTGCCGTATTGATTGACCATCTGCTGCTCCACCTGCTGGACGATAACCCCCCAAGAGAAATAACCTTGCACCCAAGTTCGCGTCCAGCAATTTACTGCACTATTTATCGAAATAGACTGTGAGCTTGGGAGAGAAGAAATGGCGTGGGGGAGGATTCTCTCAAAAAAAGAAAATATCGTCTCCTTTGGCTTTTGATAAAATACGAGGATGGATATGCGAACTTGGATTTGTGTTTGTGACGTAACACATGCTCACGATAACAGGTCATAGTGCCTGTGACTTTTGGTTTATTTTGTCGACCTCGCAAAAAAAAATCTTTGGCTAGTCATTACACATTCTTCATATATATTTAAACTTTTTTTTTTCTATTCGCCTCTGTCTCTCTCCCTAATATATTTTTCCTTTTACACACCTGTGTGTGTGTAAAATATATAACCTTAAGTGATGGAGTGCATTCCTTTTCTCTTTTAAAAGGAACTTTTCTTCCAGCACTTCTTCGGAAAGATTCGTTGGTGGAAAAACATACAAAAAAAAATCACAAACGACGAACCTGAAAAAGTGAATGCGGAGCGGTAAATAAGGAGCCACGACTAAAATAAACTTAATACTAGAACAATAAATCTATGTAAATAATCTATGGATGGATGGACGCTAGCTCGACACAATCACCAGGCCACGTGTGTTGTTTTTGTTTTTTTTTTTGTTGTTTTTGTTGTTGTTGTTGTGGTGGTGGTGGTGTGTTTTTTTTTTTTTTTATTTAGGTTAATTTTTTATTTTATATATTTATTTTCGGTTTTCGATGTTAACGTAGAAAAAAATGTGGGTGATTTGAGGTCGCTTATTTAATAGTTTGTTTTGGTCTGGAAAGATAAAGCTATTGTTCAATTTTTGAATTGATTGCTGCAGAATATTCTTGCTATTTTGGCGAGGGACAGTTCTTAATTTGTTTATTGATTTGGATTCATTATTTTTACTTGCTTTTGCTTAATTATGTTTATTTTTATTAGTTCTAACCGTTATTTTAGCGGGTGCGATTTGTTTATTTATTTGGATTAATTTTTACTTATTTCCTTATTTTTTTATTTTGTATATTTTTATCGTTATATAACAGTTATAGTTTTCTCGTCCAATATTTGGATTGATTGCTGTAATCGATTCTAACGGTTATTGGTTTGTTAATTTGTTCATTGTTTACTTTATTTGGGTTGATTATTTTTTACTTTTATTTTATGTATTTATTTATATTTGTTCTATATATATATTAATGTATGTGTTTTTTATTTTTCTACTTTAACCTCTCCTTTGCTTTATGCACATAATTCTTGTCTCTCTATCCATTTGGCTGATGTTGATTCTTACAACAAGAGTTGCAACCTTTGAACTCTAGAATATCCTTCAGGACGCAGAATCAACCAGAAAATTCTTATCGAATGCAGTGGTGACATCACTCGCTCAAAGTTAGCAGGAAAACTGATATTCTTCTACCGAAGAGTAAATCTCATGTTGTGCGTATCGGGTTTTTTTTTTATGTTTTAACATTATTTTGATTTGAAATCATAAATTATACTTCTATAAACTTATCTATTTCATTCTGAGGTCATCAGGGAACAGTGCATCAAAATTTTTTTATTTTACTTTTTTTTATTTTACTTTTTTTTTTATCTTATTTTTTATCTTATTTTTTATCTTAATGTGTTTTGTACCAGCTAAAAACCTTTTGGTGATATTTTTTTTTAATTTTTTTTATTTGAAGGCGCTATCATATTTTTTTTTTTTTTAATTGCAACTTGTATGTATGTTTAGTGCGCGAGGTATTTGAGAACATGTATTTAGGGTGTCGTAAATGGGAGACCACTTAACATGTTCGGTGGTATGCGCCAGATTTCACGTTCCAATCCATTCATCAATGTGCGGATCTTTCGAGGTTAATTTAAATACAAATATTAATAATTCTAATGGAGTAAATCAAACTCGCAATGTATATTTGCTCTTTTTAATGTAGGCATTCGTTTTGTTTTTTTTGTTTGTTTTTCGTTTTTTTTTCGTTTTTTTTTGGTTTTTTTTATTATTTTTTATTTTATTTTATTTATTTTTTTTATTTTACTGTTCCTTCCTATCATTCTTTTTCTTCAGCCTCTTTCATTTAGTCTGACTTTTTTTAACTGAATTTTCCTTCATTTTGTTTTTTCACCGGGTGTGCAGAAAGTGGAATCGGCAATCAAATTTCAAACTTGTCTGTTGCATTCACTTTTACATAAATGCCCTCGAGAAAGACATAAATCCATCTTTTTTCCCCAAGCTATGTATTAAATAGCAGGGTAGACTAGGTTCTCTAGCTTGGGCTGTCAACCTGTCTAGAAGTATTACGTTGAATTCTGTAGAGACAATGTAAAGGATTTTCCGTTTTTTTTTTTTTTTTTTATGGAAAATTGTGTTCTAAACGATTTTGCCATATATTTATAACTTCTGAATAAGTTTCCTGTCTTAGTTTAATTCACAGTGCCTTCTTCATCTCAGGTTTTCCACTGACATGAAGTGGAATGATTATATCGAATCAATTGAAAAGTCAGTTTGCTGTGTCATGCTAGACCATTTTTTTTTCTGTTTTGCCATTAATCTATCTTGCATATTTATAAATCTATTATTCGTTTGTGCGTCGAATATTGCTGAAACAGCTGGTCTAGTGCTTCTGATTTTTTAAAATGGTTCTTGAAAAATCCAAAACTTAATCTTCAATGTCAATGGCCCTCACCTAGCATCTGTTTCAATCACTTTCTCACCGCCGTAATGTTGCTTTCTTTTGTCTCTTAAATATTTTCACAGTAATTCTTTTGATGAGTTTCCTCGTTGACACTTCATTTTCACAAATTTAATCGCAGTACTAGATTGGCAGCTAGGTCTCGTAATTTCACTATTGAAATTGCTCGTTGTCACCCTAATTTCTCCGTCTATACTTTCTTCTCCCTGATTTCTCTCTAGTTAAACTATCTTTCTGCTTATTGCTTTATTGCCAATTACGATCTTCAAAAATTTAAATGCAATGTCAATTGTCATCTGTTTCCTTAAAACCCGTCCTTTTTATCTTTCACTCCTAGTAACATTGGTATCCCAATGGCCTTTTCGTCCTGGGTAAGACGTTAAACTACGTCCAGCAAAGACTCTGATCAGGAGGTTTTGAAGAGCGTAGTGCTGATGTTCCCAGGTCCACCCTGACCCGGGATGGTAGCACCTGTTGGGGTTCCAGCTATGGTCAAATAGTTAACTATTACAAGCAATACAATTTTGAAGGAAATATATTACCAGAAACAGATTTTTGACAAAACAAAATATTACCAGCAATAAAAAAAAAAATTGTCAGCATTAAATAACCCATTGAGGTTGATATGCCGTAAAACAAAATAAATCAAACCAATCTAAACCAACGAATGCATACTCTATTCATAAGAATCTATCCTAAAAATGTTATCGGCATTAAATAACCCATTGAGGTTGATAAGCCGTAAAACAAAATAAACCAAACCAACCCCATGGCCTTAATTGCTTTCTTTGGAGGTGAAATGATTTGCAAAAAAAAAAAGATATTGTTCAAAACTGACATAATCGGTTATAGCGAATCCAGTAAAAGTTCACAACTATTTTTTTCTTTCGTCGTTTTTTCTCTTTATTTATTTATTTTTCTCACTCGCTCATACATTCTTCTAAGCTTCTTGTTTCTCATGTGTCGGAAATTGGGATATTTGGGCATAAACGAAGCTTTAACTTTCATTTGTTTTTCTCTTTACTGACAAAATCCAAGGTTTTGTTTTTTTTTTTGTTTTTTACTGCATTTTTCCATTATTCGAATATGTAGAAAGATATCGATAAATTCTCCAAAGTTCATGTTTTCTATTTTTGACTATGTACTAATTCATAGAAACTATTCATAGATAAATGTTTTTTTTTTTTGTTTTTGTTTTTTTAAATTAAAGTCATGGCAGAAATATTTTTTTTATATTTATTACCCCATAACTAATTCAGCCATTATCAAGAACTTGAGTTTGTAAATTATGGGAGACAAGAATCATGTCCGATTTGGAATGGTGCAGTTCAAATTAATATAAATGATGTATCGTAGAAGTGACGTCATTTTAAAAACTTTTACACAGGGATAATATTCACTGGAAAAATGTATCACATAATTATAGGTAGGCATATTAAATTAGGTACCTCCACGAAATCGTTAAAGAGCAGAGCATGATGAAAAAGACGCCAAACTTGACGAAAACAAAATTTTAGCGTTTAAATGTTTGCTATAATGAAGAGGAAAGACCAAACTTTATTTTAATTTTAAATTTTTCCTTCTTTTTAGAACATTCTAAATTTGATTTATATAAAAAAAAAAAAAACACTTTGTTTCTCTTTGTATCACCGGAACTAGTAAAATAACATACAATTTTTAGCACGTATTTTTATTTTTTTTTTTTTTTTTTTTTTTTTTTTTTTTTTTTTGTATGACACACATTAATTTGGAAAATCTTGCAAAAATAAAAATAATTGTCGGATGTTAATGAAACTTTCAGAAACTATTCACAGATTATCGAAATTATTATAAATGTTTTGTTTTTTTTTTTTTTTTTTTTTTATTAAAGTCATGGCAGAAATATTTTTTTATATTTATTACCCCCCCCCATAACTAATTTTATGAAAACTCAAGAAATTCGATCGAGCCCACTTTAGTGATTACAGTAGTTAAAAGCTCAAGACTTTGAGGAATGCAAATCATGTTGGTTTTTGGTTTGGGTTTTTGTTTTTGTTTTTTTGGGGGGGGGGGGTTTGGTTTTTTGTTCTTAATTGGACCCCCCTACCTGGAAATCAGCTCTGAATTGTAATATACAAAACTCGAATGATTTCATTTGCTTTTAGTTGTTTTTATGAATATGTACAATATTTTCTGAAAGCAAAAATATTTTTCGATGAAAATTGAATTTTTAATACAATTATTTGTTATTTCTTTAATTATAATAGATTTTTACATTTAAGTTGTTAAAATATTATTATAAAATTAGTTAAAATCCGCTTTCGTATGTGTCCTTATGAGATCTTTTTTAGTGCGTTGTAAATTGTATCGTTTTGACTAATCAGAAAACCCACAGTAATTAAGAAATGTAATTTTGTGTTTATAATCTGGTTGTAATTATAAAGTAAAGAAGACCAACCAGAATACAATTAAGTTGGGTTAAGCATTGTTTCCGATATTAAGGCCTTTGCTTTTGCGAAACACGTGTGGAAAAATTAATTTTATTTTTCAATTTCAACTGCGAAGGGTACCTACAAGTATCAGTATCATCTTATGAAATTTATATAATCTTATTTTTATACTAATCTCTGTTATGACGTTTTTCCGTAAATGAAATATGAAAATTAATAATAAAATGAATGAAAATACAAATAACGCGGTAAAATGTAATAAATGTACATAAAATTATAGTGTTCTATGTACACTTCTGATAAAATTTCATAAGAAAGGTACCTATAAATTAATTAAATACCTTCCTTATGAAATTTAATCTCACTCTTAACAGACTTATTTTAATTTCTTTATAATATATTTTCCATAAAGCATCGTAAACGTAAAGGTGAAAGCTAAGTACAAAAAATAAAATTAGAGCGCTGAAAGTTTTCCTTAAAAATAACGAGGTAAATAATTTGTTCACTTAAATGTAAATAACTTCATTTCTCTCCTTCCGTAGATCCTCACGTAATCCGTCACTCATTCATCACCTGTCAAGTGACGCGAAAGTTTATTACCTGCTTTGTTTTATTTTCAAATTACATCTTTTCGGCGCAGAAGCTAAGTTAAGCTAGGTTCAAAATATTTTAAACATTATAATTTCTGATTTTCTTAAAATAAGTTTTGAAAAAATAATTGATTTTTAAAAATTTCAAACTGAAATTTCATTTTTTTTTTTTTTTTATAAAATGGAAAAAAAATGATTGCCATGGCCGATTATCTGACAATTTTGCTGACTTAAAAAAATAACAAGATTTTTAACGAAAATTTCGGACGTGCTAGGAACGATTACAAAATGTAAAAAAAATACCACCAAAATACTTTGATCTTTCTTAATAATACCATAAACATTTAGACGATAAAATTTTGTTTTCATCAAGTTTGGCGTTTTTTTTCATCCTCTTTTTAGCGATCTCGTGGAGGTACCTATATTAAATATATTAGTTTATAATTTGCTATTTATAGAGGGAGTGTTCAATATCTTGGTATGAAGATCACACTGAGGCGTGAAACTGACAATCACCATTCAGTAATGATTCTTATGTCCACACACACACACAATTTTGCCGCAGGAGATGGAATTTTAAAATTTTTATAATACGTATAAAATATATATATATTCGTTTTTCAGTATTAAATTGAGTAAAAGAAACAAAAAACATGGTGTCACTTCATGGCGTTCTATATTAACAGGACTCTGCGTAACGCTGCTACCTCGGTAGACTGGAGGCCGACTGACAATTAGATCGTTTTAGTTTCAGTTTGAGCGAACTGCTGCGTACTGTGTATGTTGTTGGCTCGAGAAATTCAAAGGAATCTTTTAATTTTACCTTTGGTTGGAATATCATTTAACTTAATTTGAAGTAAGTATATTTGATTATTTTAGTTTGAGTCCATACATTATTTATATTTAAATTGTAAAAAAAATAGTAAACTTTGGTGCTTAAATTTACTCGCACAAAAAGATTTACTTAAGTTTAAAAAGCCTTAACAAGTTTGTTCAACATTTTTTGATTAAAGTTTAAAGAATTATTTATTGATAAAATGCAATTCTTTTTGAGTATTTTGTGTTATTTTAAGAAGAAAAACAAAACGTTTAACAAATTTGAACAGAATTTGATTTAGTTTCTTCAAAGACGTAAAGAAAACTATTTTTATTATAAAATGAATTAATTTTTTTTTTTCGTAAATTCAATGCCATTACTAATTTGATATTTATTTTTGATATCGCTAAAAAAACATTGTTAGTATGAGTGAAAACATAACGTCAACGAAATTAAAGTTTAATTTTCTCAAGTTTTTAACCATGATAAAAAAATTAGTATAAGTCAACATTTGTCTATTAAAAGTTTAAGTTTGAATAATAAATTTGAATAAAATTTTAATAGAGAAAGGTTCATTAACATTTCTCTATTAAAACTTTATCCAACATTTCTTTGCGCTTTTGTTTCCGAAGTTAAAAAATAAATGATTATTTTTACTACATTAGTTACCAATTGGTGAACTGTATTTTTTTACTTATTAGAATTAAAGAAAAAAATAACAATAATAAATGTATTACATGCAGTTAATGTCAATATTTTAATTTTTTTTAGAAAGGTCTCCTTTTTTACGCCTTTTGACTACAAAATTTATTTTGCAAAACAAGTATAATAATACCATTTTATTTATCATACTAATTTTAATATTTTTTCTGATATTGTTGTTAAAGGACAAAATGCATTATTTTTTCACTTTAATTTTAATTGTTTTGCTTTTAAGGTAAAAAAAAAGTTATATATATTCTTATTTATATAGTTTAAAGCGTATTAAAATAACCAAGCTAAAGGAAAGGCTACTTATGAATGTTTTTAAATTTAATATAAAGTTTTAAAGTAAACAACATTGGCCTTCAAATTTTGATACCATAAAAGTTAATGGAAAAATACGTCCAAAAAATCCACCATCTGTATGGCTAGGTGTGCCAAGAAGTCAAATACCAACACCCTCAGCTGTTCAAAGGAATATAAAAAAAAACTCCAGTACTGTTAGAAATCAAATTGCTGATGAACTTAATGCTTTTTTAGAATTAGATAAAATTATACAAATTTGAAAGAAAGTCTGCTTAACAACAAAAAAGACTTTATATGTCCAGTTGTAGCATTTTTGGATGAAAATATTTTCAACTGTTCAATTATCAAAATCTATTGATGGTATTCCTCTCTTTGTTGAAAATTTATAACAATTTGCGCTTTGAAAGATTTCATTATGGAGTTAAGTGTTATATTAGCAGCCTGTCCAAAAATCATATAAATACACTTGATACTTGGTCAAAACTGAAAGAAATCATCTGATATTTAAATTCTATGGCTTTTGATCACAAGAAAAATATCCTGAGTCAACAATTTTTAGCAATGGCTCCCAAAATGGTTGGAATAAAATACAGCTCAGATACAGTTGTGCATGCTTTTGGGTACTATGCTGGATCACAGACATTGTATAATGAATTAAGATATGATTTTCAATTACCCTCATTAGCAACATTATGAAGAATGACGTCAAAAGTTTCAAAACTTAATGAAAAATCTTTTTTGTTATCTATATTTAATATTCTTAATACCAGTCAAAAAGGGTTGCATAATTCCCCATGATGAAATATATATCAAAAAGTTGTTGCTATATCATGGCAAACAACTATTTGGTAAATCAGTTGACAATCCATCTGTACTTGCACAAACAGTACTTGGTATAATGTTGATATGTCTCAATGGGGGTCCAAATTTTCTTACAAAATTGATTCCAATTTCAAAATTAACATCCGCCTTTTTATTTGAACAAATTGAGTTAACAGTCCAAGCCATCACATCTGTACCAGCTGATGTAAAGGCTATTATATTTGATGGCAACCGCGTCAATCAAGCTTTTTTTAAATTATATCCTACACTTCCTGAAAAACCTTGGTTAACTGAAGATAATAAACATTTGCTTTTTGATTATGTTCATCTGTTGAAAAATATTCGCAATTTGTGGCTGACAGAAAAAACGGGAGAACTAATCTTTGATGATGATGGAGTAAGTCGAGTTGCAAAATAGACATGTCTTAAACAGTTATATCGTTTTGAATCTGAAAGACTAGTCAAACTTTCAGATTTAAATAAAATTTCCATTGCTCCAAAGCCAATAGAAAGACAACGGGTTTCTACTTGCCTCAGAGTGTTTTCTGAAAAAAACATAATGCACTTCTCACTCAGTCTGAAATAAGTGCAGGTAAGAATGATACTGCCCTCTTCATAAACAAGGTTTTGACATGGTGGAAAATTTTAAATGTTAAATGCATTCAAATTGATAAATTACATAATGATCTTCTACAAGCTGAAATCAAATCTCCAAATGACACCCGACTTGATTTTATGATTGAATTTGGTAAAATGGCTCTTAATATGGCTGGCAGTCAAGGTAATCGTAAAAAACAATTATCCCAAAACATTGCTACTGCCATACATCATATTTGCAATGGAATTCTTAGTCTATGTCGACACCTTTTATCTACAAGTCATAAATATGTACTACTTTCAACTGATCCATTAGAAAAAGAATTTGGTAAACTTCGCCAAGGAGCAGGTGGCACCTATTTTATAAATGTTCAACAATGTGTTGAAAAGCTGCATATTAATCAGACATCTTTACTTTTTAATCAAAATGTAAATATTGATGAATTTGATGTTAATCCAGGTCACCAATGTACATCTTGTGATTATAAACTTTGTGAGGAAGGTTCAGAAATATTTGACAATCTGGAAAATTTAGAACCATCTATTTCCAATGAAATAAAAATGGCTCTTGTGTACATAGCTGGATATATTACAAGAAATGATAATCAACCCAGTGAATGTGAAACCCATTTTTATTATGAAAAGTATGGAAAATATACCAATTTAATTGACCGTGGAAAACTAAAAGTTCCTTCTGACCACACTTGTCAATGGTTATTTTTTTTTTTTTTGTTTCATCCTTTTCCATACAATAAAGGAAAAGGTTTGCTATAAATCATTAAGTAACATTTTTATGCTTATTTCTGAGTTTCATTTTTTCAACATGGAGAAAAAGCATGCTTCTATTTTTGCAAATATAGTTTTGAAAAATTTTTGCCAACATGGCACACCTAGATCAGATAAACAACAAGCTCTAAAAGTTTTGAAACTTTCCTAGAATGATTTTGTTTTATTTGTCTATATTTCTGTGATGATTGATTGTTATATACACACTTCGGCTGATGTCTTCCAGCCTTCTTGGGTTCTGTTTGTCAAACCCAGTAACTGTAATGTAAATTTAAACCAAAGTCTTTATTCACTCACAGGGAATAGATTGAATAACGGATTCAGTGACACCTGTAAATAATATAAATTTCTGATTCAATATATCTTTTACCAGAAATCATAATTACCCCTTTGAGTTGTTTAATAATTATCAGTGTTCATAGCAAAAATACATATTTTCATTTATTTATCTTTCAACACATCCTATTATCCTCAGGTGGTAATAAAAATGTTATTTCATGAGTTTTTCATAACGTGGTTGACTTTATTTTCTTCTAAAATTTCTGAAAATCCTACATTTTTCAATAGGCCTCCAGTTCTGGCTCACAATTGCGCCATGACTTGGCCTGGAGTATAGAACGCCATGTGTCACTTATACGACGCATGTATATTTATATTTTCAGTGTAAAATCCCCAAAATGCCAGTATGTAGCTGCCGAAATGATTTTCCATTAATGTCGTCAATTAGTTCTTGATGTTAATAAAGACGGTCGAAAGCACTCGAACGAAAATATGAACTTTGGACCGTTTATCAATTTTGATCCGGATGTGCAACAACTTTGTTAAAAATTGAAAATATGAAACGAATGACATTGTAGAATTTAATTAAACATATACTAAAAAGAATAGGTTTTGTGTCTATTAAATTTATTAATCTTTTAGGTTTCAAACAAAAATAATTTTGAAAATAATTAACTACTTTTTTTTTGTTTGTTTGTTTGTTTTTTTTTGTTTTTTTGTTTTTTGTTTTTTCTATATTTTCTCGTACCATGACTATGACTCATGTGAAACAAAAACTTGAACCTCATAAAATTTTGGATACACGCAATCTACATAAACCAAAAGTTTTTAAAACATTAATCAGTTTGTTTGACGATCGATAAAGCGTGAAACCCAGGGGCACAAACTCACATCTATCCAACCAAATATATATATATATATATATATATATGGACAGTAATCCCCCCTTTATTAAATTACATGACCCGACAGCGAACAAGGAATGTAACCGCAATACCTTGTTAGTCGTTTTCACGAAATTGACATGTTTATGTCATTCTTTAATATACGAATATTTTAAAATTATATGTAACACGCATACAAATGCAAGCTTAAAAACAACCAAACAAAAAAGGTGAGCAAGGACAATACAGTCACCATAAATTGGTGAAGCGAAGGGAGAAAAAAAAACAAACATGTGTATGACAAAAGCGGGCTAACCAATTTCTTTCCTGATTCTCCAGACCATCTTGAAGACAAGCGTCTACAAATGCGCAAGGTTTAAAAAAACACACACAGAAAATTAACAGGAAATAATTTTATATGACAGACTAAAATCAACCAAGGAACGGCGAAAATATCACATTCTTATTATACTGAGGTCAAGCAACCAAACTTTCTAATTAGTGAGAAAGGGCTGCCTGGTCTCAATGTATATAGCCTCTGAAATTTTTAAGTGATAATCAGTGCGCCTTACTGATTTTTGTAAAGGATTCTTGCTAAATGACACTGCAGAACCTGGACTATTAATTAGGGGTTCAGCAATTGCTGAAGCAGACGTGTTCACCAGCATATACAAGTGATCACACCTATCCTGACAAATCTTAGTTGGTATGTGTTGAACAATTCGCGTCTCCAAATGTTCTGTCTATGTTGTCAGCTACACACTGCTACTTGCTGATATATTACTGAGCTTATGTTTTTTTGTTGTTTTTTTTGTGGTGGGGGGAGTGTTGGATACCACTTGTGAATTTATCGAAATAGAGCAAGATTTAACACTTTGAGATATTTGCTTAGTAAATCAAAGGGTAATCTTACCAATCCACAAGAGTCGCATACACGATACATTTTTTGGAGCCAATCAATTTGGGTTTCTTAAATTGTGCCATGTTAGTATGAATGCCTTACATGTATATCGATGTATTGTATGCGAGAGATACATTTGTGTAATTTCCTGTATTCAGTTACCAAGTAAAATAAATAAACATCTGTTCGAAATGAACCAACAACACACGCAAACTGTTATATGGCAAGAACTACGAAACAAACGCACAAGCTAAAATAACATTCATCCCTCGGTTACTTCCTTTATATATATATATATATATATATGTATACACACACACACACTTCAATCGTTATTTTTAGTGGATACCCATGAATGAAATAGATTCTTCGTTTTTATTTTAAACATTATACATGTCTACCGGAGACATCTTAAGAAAATTTGCAGTCCGATCAAAAAAAAAACGATGCATTTATTTCAAACACGGATATTCATTAAAATATAACATTTAAAGTAATAAAAATGCCTAATCAAATATAAATCCATTAATTATATATATATATATATATATATATATATATATGCAACATTTCTTATAAAATTTTAACTTAAACTTTTCTTGATTAATCTAATATTGTAGCTCTTATCTATTTCTCGATTTTTGAGATGTTCTGCTAGGCTAAAAGAACGCATTAAAATCTCGTAATCTTCACATTTTTTTTTTTCAATGGTAATTTAATTCTAATGTCTCCACGATAGATGTGAGTATATTATATATTGAAAGGCTATAAGTGTGGGAACATACTAAACATCAGTAATGGTCTACTCGCAACCCCCCCACGGTGAGTAAATTTAGTTATTTACAAAACGAATTTTAATTTGGCACAAAGCTATATTCGTGGGACCTTCGTCAGTCCCAAGCTCACCCCAAGTTGGTTGATGAAATGAACTCCCTAACTATCGCGCTGCAGAAGAACACAAACAATTTTTTAATTAGTACGACATTTACACACACACACACACACACACACATATATATATAATATTCGAAATTCATCGCTTTTTTTGTTTTTTTTGCTTTTTTTTTCTTAATTCTGCACGTCCTGTTGGAGGAGGAAATTGTCTTGAGTGTCCAATTTTGTGATAGCTGGACCGACTTCAAGGAAATCAACATGCGTTACACTTGGCGACACTCATCGTCTGGAGACGAAAACAAGACTCTACATGAAAACGGAATTGTAAATTGTCTTTAAAATAAATGTCTTTTAAATTAAAGCCAGGATTTTTTATTAATTTAATCATGGCAAACATTTACAAAATAAAGTTTCAGGGAAAAGAAATACCACCAGCTTTGGTTCAATCCAACAAAACAAAAAGTAAACCAGAAACTATGGTTGTCATTGTTAAACGGGGGACACCTGAACAGAGAAATTAAATTCTTTAATTCTTAAAGAAGATAATAAAATCGTTACATTTTAAAAAGGCGTAAGAGAATAGCAATTGTCACTTTCGCGAAGAAATAACCGAAACTGCAAATAACTGAAGACAGGAAAGTGACAGTCGTACCCTGAGTAATGTGCAAACGTCTTCTGTCATGTAAACAAAGACTATCAGTACAAAATCAACAGTAATTAAATCTACTCTGGAATTTTGAGATCCATACCCTCTACTCTATTCAAAACAAAGACCATAACTGTCATAACCAAGAAAAAAAAAAACACTATATTCTCTACTGTTATGTGCCATGCCTCATCATAAACTGAGTGACCATGGCTCTCTACAATTTTCTATCCTCTGTAGCTCTTAGTAACGTTTGCCTTTTGCTATCCCTCCAAAGCTCAGTTGTGTCGACTTCGTATACATTCTCGTTAGGCCAGTTATTCATTGCTTCACTCTGTTCCTCTTCAATTTGTTCTACGAGTTTAAAGTCCTCTTTCCTTCTTGCTCTAGAAATTTCATTTCTCTTTCTGATTTTAAATGTCAGTCACAGTTATGTGCCATGCGTGATACACGCTTAGGCGATCATGTATCTTTCTATACATGATTGACGAGGCAGATTTTTCCGGCAGTAGATTGCCATTCAAGACTATAGACCCCGGTCTGTCCTGCTATTTGCCCATAGCTGTGGGAGAAGAGGAGGATTCATACTTTTCCCAAAGGTATTAGCACGTAAGTAAAGGTAATGGAATTCGAACTCGGCCCTCCGATTCCTCAGTCCAAGCCGCTATCCCTTACACCACAGTGTTTTGTGTATTTTTTTTTTTTTTTTTTTTTTTTTTTTAATACAAGCATACTTTTTTTTTCATTTTTTCTCTATCTCTCTCTCTCTCTCTCTGTTTTTTTTTTTTCACATTCAGTCTCCGTATGACCACATGTTGTTTTTTTTTTTTTTTTTTTTTTTTTAATCTTTTCTTTGTTATAAGAATGAAGTTTCCCTGTTTCTCGATACTTTCAGTTTTCAAAGATACTGATAAAATGGGGGATATTCTGTCACTCAATCCGCAGTAATAATACGCATGAATATACAAATGTTTGAAATAATAATGTGAAAAGAATCGGTATATGGAAAATGCGCACACAGATACTACACTCTGATCCTGTATTTAATCTCATCCAGTTGATAGTGTGATGTGATACAAGGTCGTTTTTAATGTGAAGTGCCCATATATATATATATATATATATATATATAGGCCATGGCGAAAAATGACCCAGTCTCCGCGACCACTATCACGCTGACGTTGATATGTACCAACCCTCTTTTTTTCTTTTTCTTCTTCTTCTTTTTTCTTCTTCTTTTTCTTCTTCTTATTATTATTATTCTTCTTTTTCTTCTTCTTCTTTTTTTTCTTCTTTTTCTTTTTTCTTCTTTTTCTTTTTTTTCTTCTTCTTATTTTTATTATTCTTCTTTTCTTATTCTTCTTCTTTTCTTCTTCTTCTTCTTTATTCTTCTTCTTCTTCTTCTTCTTTTCTTCTTCTTTTTCTTATTCTTCTTATTCTTCTTCTTCTTTTCTTCTTATTCTTCTTCTTCTTTTTTCTTATTCTTATTCTTCTTATTCTTATTCTTCTTATTCTTATTATTATTCTTCTTATTCTTCTTATTATTATTCTTATTCTTCTTTATTATTCTTCTTATTCTTCTTATTATTATTCTTCTTATTCTTCTTATTATTCTTCTTATTCTTCTTATTATTATTCTTCTTATTCTTCTTATTATTCTTCTTCTTCTTCTTCTTATTATTCTTCTTATTCTTCTTCTTATTATTCTTCTTATTCTTCTTATTATTATTCTTCTTATTCCTCTTATTCTTATTCTTCTTATTCTTCTTATTATTATTATTCTTCTTCTTCTTATTATTATTATTCTTCTTCTTATTATTATTATTATTCTTCTTCTTATTATTATTATTATTATTCTTCTTCTTATTATTATTATTATTCTTATTATTATTATTATGAAGAAGAAAGTGATGCTGCAGGGATGGAATCCTCAGGACCAGGCATGCCCAAAGACTTTTCCTTGAACTGCCGGAAGAGAGAAATACTCTCTAAATCCTACATAAATATCAGATCGCGATAATTTAATTGTAGGTAGAACCAAACAGATATTCTCATCTTAATTACTTGAAGTGCCGGTCCATCTGCAAATAATACTGTATTTTTCTGTTTGTAATAATTCTAAAATATACGCAGCTGAACAGGATCGGTTATCCATTTACAATTGGACAAACGACTGGGATTATTAATGTAGACCAATTTTTTAAAAGAACAGATTTACTTGCAATTCGACACTTGCGTATAAAATAGATTTAAAATAAATTCATGAACTCCTTTTAAAAAAATTCTTGTTTTGGGTACGAAATTGAGCAGGTAGGAAGCTTCTGAGAAAATAATCTGGGTGAAATGGAATGTGATTTTTCCTTAGAAAGGGAAAATAGAAACTGATAGAGAAAGCTGGCGGAGACGCTATTCGTGGCAGAACGGTAAAGCACACCTTATCAAACGGTGGTTTTCCGCTACAAAAGGGAAGACGTCTTCGATCCATTCCGAGGAACACATTTCCTTTTCTAAGTTTTCTCGAATACTCGGACCGATAGATGCAATACACACTGTTTAATAAATAAAAATGAAGCGTCTACTTCAAATACGAAGTATCCACAATAATACCGTTTAAAGTTGTGAGATGTATAATATAATATAATATAATATAAAAGGGCATTGATGTCCACAACAGGCGGCAATAATCTTTCATGCTTGAACGCATTCTTTAAGATGGCCTGAAATTGTATTCATGCGGAAAACAGACTTGATGTCAACACTCAACGGCAGCAGTCTCCACTCTCCACTATCTAGATAGCCGTAATCACTGATATTGGACATTTTTTACCCATAAATCTAGCATACCTTAAAACTATATTTCTTGCTCTCTCTCTCTCACACACACATGCTCTCTCTCTCACATGCTCTCTCTCTCTCTCACATGCTCTCTCACATGCTCTCTCTCTCTCTCTCACATGCTCTCTCTCACATCTCTCTCTCTCTCTCACTCTCTCTCTCACATGCTCTCTCTCTCTCTCATCTCTCTCTCTCACATGCTCTCTCTCTCATGCTCTCTCTCTCTCTCTCTCACACATGCTCTCTCACATGCTCTCTCTCTCTCACACATGCTCTCTCACATGCTCTCTCTCTCACACATGCTCTCTCTCTCATGCTCTCTCTCATCTCTCTCACATGCTCTCTCTCTCTCTCTCTCTCTCACATGCTCTCACACATGCTCTCTCATATGCTCTCTCTCTCTCTCTCACACATACACACACACACACTGTGGGAAGAGGAATGGAGGCATAACGTCACCATCACTTGTGATCACTTCAAAAACCACGATGTTGACCGGATATATCATCCGACTCTTTCCGAATCCTCTGCGCTGTCCTCAGATTGGACAATGTTTGGGTATCAATATCCGTATTGGAGCTTCCGGTGTGAATGCCAAACAGTACAGCATACCATTTCCAAATTTCTGGCGGGGTGATTTGCCTCATGGTGCTCTTTTTCTCGCAGACGGTGCCCAACTGACCCTACTATACCGTGCAGTAGACAAAAACCACGCGTATGCGCGATTTTAAAATATAAAATGGCGACAATTTACCCCTCATACACTCTGTATATAATAGAAGAGACAGACTGAGGTAGTTATTTACTGAAATTATTGTTGTATAATGTCTGACCTATGTGATGTAGAATTAGGTTCAGGACAATAACACGAAAGAGATTAAGCGACATTATTTATTAAATAAAATATAAAATCTTTTTCTCAAAATTATGCGACCGACTTATTGATGAAGCTGTATATATTAATTTTATCCCATATTTAATAGATGTATCTAATATATCGAACAGTGAGAGCATTTCCCGACTATTGAGTATTTCATCTTTTGAATCATTCCTTCTTCTCTTCTTCCACCATTTTTCTTGGGTTCTGTTCTTCCTCGTGCCTATTTGTTATCCATCCCACCGCCATGGTTATGCACCCCACCCTTTCCAACGAGTTAGCATTCGTGGAATGCGCCCCTATATCACATACCACAGCTTTGCCGGGCTCGCTAAGGTGTAATTTACAACCTTCAGGTATTCGGGGTCGCCTCTGGGGCTAAAGAGAATATGCCTGTGCTATTTAAGAGAAATTGCTACATTGGAAATTCCGGAAGTGTATTTCGATGCTGAAACATCGTCAAGAAAAGATTCTTGCTAGTTAAAAGCCTTAATCACTTTGAGAGAAATATAGTCTCGTAGATCATTACGATTATGGGGTGTTCGTCGGTAGATTGTGACCTCGCGCAAAACAAAACAAAGCTTAATAAATATCGGCTTCGTTTTGGAGCTGTGGTTATAAAAAAAAATATTTATTTAGTAGGTACCGCTAGAATTTGATCTAAGAAACCTTTTAAAATATTTGAAATGTCTTTTTAGTAAAATTTTGGTTTTATTTTAAACTAATCTGTTAAAAGAATAACCTGATAATGATTTTACGTATTCCAGTATGGTAGTAAGACACTAAAAACATGGTGAATTTATCATGGATCCGCCATTTTATCTTTTATTTATTTTATTTTATTTTTTTTTTTTGAAAAATCTAAAAATCAAATATTCGTTCTAGGTTTTGCTTCAAATAATATCAGTAAAATTATAAGTTAATTAACTAAAGTTTGGAAAATACATTACTTGCTTTACACTTAAGATATAACGAATAAACACATTTGAATACAAGGTTTATTCCACCTATCAATTTGTTCAAAGGTAAAACAGCAGCAGTTCCTCCTGCAACAGCTACTTAAAAACAAATGTCTCGTATTTGATTAAATACGAAAAGCCATATCTACCAAAATGCAGAAAATGATTTTGCTTATTTTAAGTCCTCGTTTGTAACATTAGAGAAACAATAACTTATAGGTCTTTATGAGATGCTGTGTTTTATGTAAATAGGAGCATTAAAATACTTTTAAAAATAACAAAAATAAGCGATATTTTTATTTACTGCATTTATTCTTTTTCTTAAGTATTTAGCTTTTATTCTGTTTTATTTATATATTTACTAATTTGCTGTAATAAAACACTTAATTGCACCAAATTAATTATTTATATTTTTTATTTACGCAAAAAAAAATAGTATCACTTTAAAAAAAAAAAAAAACGAATTTTTTTAGTGAACTGACAATGTTAACTGATTGCCTTTACTTTGCTTTGTTTCAGTCAAAAGATTCCTAAAACTTCCAAGCTACGTGCATAATTATTTTAACCATGTATGATCATAATGGAGGGAGCCGTAAATCATAATTGTTAAATTATTTCCTATTTGTTCCGAACAAAAAATAATCCACTGAAAAAGGTGATTTGCTAAGTGGTGGGTTTCATTTTGTTAGACTATTAAATGTGGTAAATTCACCAAGAATAACAAAATGAAATCCACTGCTTAGCAAATACTTTCAAACATCGATTAAGCCAATGCATGTGTCTTCAATGGCTAAACTAATAGCTCTTGTTAATGATTTAATTCTTTTTTTCCCTACTTCTGTTCTTTTTGGTATTTTTCTAGAAGTAACATATGTTCATCATATAATTTTGATAACACTTTTTTCAGTGGATCATTTTTCTTAGCGTCACCATTTATTTCTTTGATACAGATAATTTTCCAAAATTTTAAAGCTTTTTGAATGAAATTAACTGTTCCTGCAGTATCCTTCCCATTTGATAATAGGTGTGTTTTAATTGCAGCTACAGTTTGATCACAAATCTTTTAAACAATGGGAAACCTTTTGTCGCTCATCAGGTTTTGGGTAAAGTGCTACAACAGTCCGTTTTGACAGCTTAAATTTAGTTTTTTTTTTTTTTTTTTTTTCATACCTAAAAAGATCTTTTACAATTTCTCATTTTTTTTGTCGTCTTTTCACAATCAGAATAAAACAGTAATTCAGTAAATCCATTTTTCCGAATATTTTTAAAAAGGAAGACATCATCGAAAATTAAATATAAGCTATTTTTAGTTTTCTAAAGCTCATTAAAAATAATGTTAATTTTTTCTTAAATTGATGGATCCTGTTATTGTCACATACAATTGCAGTTACTTACAGTTTGATTGCATCAATAATATTTTTTAAAAAATCATTAAAAGCTGCGTCTAATTTTGCAAGTTGAGTAAAGCTGAACCCTTTATTTGATTTTCGTGGGTAGACGGTTCTCATTCTCATACCTTTTTACTATAGTTATTTCTATATTTCATATTCTCCATATCAATCTATCCTATTGTCCATTTAACCATGATTCCCAATACTGTTTTGCTAATTCCTCAGAAGTTTCAGCCAAACCAAATAAGTTTCTTTCATGTAGAACAACATTGGCATACACTTCATCAACTAAAAGAATACACATTTTCTGATTTTCAGAGTTCATTAAAATATGACCAGGAAAATGTCATTTAATGTTTTAAATTTCTGATATCAAAGCTGGAAATGTTCTCACACTAGGTCACTTAAAAACATTATGAAGTCTGTTACATAATGACCGCCATGTAACAAAATATTCAAATGTCCTAAGAATATCAGAATCATGTTTTGTCCCAATCCTTTGTGGTGACATAACATTAACATGCTCTTTTTAAAATGTTTTACAAAATTATTAAGATAATGAATTACCTCATTTATTTGTAACCAATGCTGAAACAGTGATATTTGACTTTTCGAATTAGAAATAATTGTATTTATACCAGCATGGCAACCTTCAAATCTAAAGGTTTCAAAAATTGAATTAAAAAATTGAATTAAAAAATTGGAATACTTCCGATGAAAAAAAAAAATGGACATGTAACTGCTGAGAGAAAATTCTGTTGATTCTGATAAAAAATTTCAAAAATGAGGTTTTTTTTTTTTTTTTTTTTTTTAAATGTGCCACTCATCATTTTGCACATTTCGCGCAAAAGTTTCATTTGTTACTTTAGGTTGAGGACTAGGAGTTCAGTATTTACATTAGTCGGACGTTTCGGCCGTTGTACGCTCCGGCCTTCTTCAGGTGGTTGGAATTTCGAACTGAACCCTTTATTTCGATCACTGGGGTAGACTGTTCTAGTTCCACGTGCCATGTTTGATGGATATCAGTTATCTCCTGCTAATTTTCCCTCTGAAAGTTCTCCACTGCCTTAACCAGGTATTGAACTCACCTTCTTTGGGTCTGTCTTATCCACTGTGCCATGTGTCCTGACACATGGCACAGTGGATAAAGTGGGTTCAGTTCGAAATTCCAACCACCTGAAGAAGGCCGGAGCGTACAACGGCCGAAACGTTGTGACAAATATGGCGACAAAGATGAGGACAATAGTCCGACTAATGTAAATACTGTACATAATACCTCATCTCAGAAATATAGACAGACTAAGAGTTCGCTCTCCATCTGAATCTGCCATCCACTATTTATTACTATTTTCAATCACGCACGCAAGATAACCGATAGTATTAGGTTGTCCCAAAAGTTCGTAAACACTTGCAAAAAAATTGAAATTTTACTCGCCAAATAATAACAAACAACAACAAAAATTATTCCTCAAAATAAAGACCATCATTTTCCAAGACTTTCTGCCATCGATCTGCAAGCTTTCGGATCTGGTGAAAGTACCATTCAGCCGGCTTCGAATCAAAGAATTCTTAACACGCTTCCTCGACTTCATCAAACGAGTCGAATCGGCGGCCCTTCAGAAAGTGTTGCATTGAGCAGAAAAGGCCGTAATCTGATGGAGCACAGTCAGGACTGTAGGCTGGATATGGCAGAACCTCAACGCCGTCCAGCTCTTCAAACTTGTCTTTGGTCTTTCTGGCGGTGTGTGGCTTGGCATTGTCCTGCTGCATCAAAGCGCGCTTTCGGTTGATCAGAGCCGGGTACTTTTGCTTCAACTTTTCGTAGACCCGCTCCAGTTGCTGACAGTAAAGTTTGGCACTGATGGCACGACCATTCGGAACCAACTCAAAATGCACGATTCCTTCAAAGTTCCACCAAATGCACAACATGACTTTCTTACCGAATCGATCTTGTTTTGGAACTGACGGTGTCTCTTGCCCTTTCTGAACCCATCGCTTGTCTCGATTGTGCTGGACCAGATAGACCCATTTCTCGTCCGATGTCACAATGCGCTTCCAAAAACGCTCGTCCAATGGATTGCTGAGCAATTGACGGCAAATTTCAACTCGTCTGTTGGCTTGTGCTCCGGTGAGTTCGTGCGGATCTTGGCGCAGCTTTTTGTGAACAAAATCAAGTTGCTTCAAGTGTCGGTGAATTGTCGATTTGCCAACTCCAAGCTCATCAGCCAATTCTCGTGTGCTCGATGAAGGCGCAATGTCCAACCCGGTTTACAAGTCTCCCTCATCAAACTTTAACGGCCGTCCCGAACGAGGCTTATCTTCAAGACTCATGTCGCCAGAATCGAAACGCTTATACCATTTTGAGATCGCCGCATATGCAATTGTTCCTTCCCCTTCGGCAGCACAAATCTCTTCTGCAGCTTTTCTGGGTGAAAGACCTCGCGTCCAGCAGAAACGAATCAAAACTCGCAGCTCAATTTTATCAATTGCCATCTGGAATACAAAGATGAAGATCACTATAAAAATATAAACGCAAAAAACAATTAAATAAAAATTTTAATGAAATAAATTTTTTTCAAAATTAACAATAAAGTAAAAAAAACAATTAAAAATTGCATAAAAATTCAATTTTTCGCAAGTGTTTACGAACTTTTGGGACAACCTAATATTAAAGACTATCGTCACGCATGCGTAGTGGAACGATTGCAGATGGCTGCTCCTCCCGATCACGCGTGACATCGTCGCTCCCTCGCGACATCGGCCATGTTGGAATTATACTCCAAATAGGTACGTGCCCGCTTCGCCCGGCGAGGTAAGTGTATTGATAGTGGATTTCTGGGTCGCATTTTTCTTGTTACAACCACTGTTTCATAATTATATCGAAAATGTCTTTAATAAACAACAGTGGTGTTGTCTCGAGGTATTGCTTTTAACAATCTCGCTCATTGCGATCTTAGGGAAGACAAAATACACAAATCTTATTTTTTTTTTTTTTTTTTATCATAGTTACCGCGACAACCTGTTACACGTCACTTTTTGACCATTTTGAGAAAGATTTGGGGATACTGAAATTTAAAGATAAATATTAACTATTTTTAAAAAAATACATAATGCTTCTAAAAGGTTTTTTATTTATATTTCAAGTTCTGAAGGTTTTGGGATTCAGAATTAAGAATTTGAAGTTTGTATGAATGTGGGAATTTGTCATCTAATATTACTTTCTGTTGTCTTTAAGGAATTAAGTTGTTCCAAATTATCTCCAGATTGCTTCACTGGTCAAGGTCCGTTTTATGTTGAAGTTGCATAACGAACTGAACCGTCCTTATTAAAATTTTGGGATATTCGTATTTTATGGGGGTGGTGCAGATCGATCACCTCCTCCTCCACAAAACACTATCTAAACTAAATTAACCAGTTTAATATTTTTTCAGTATATATTTTTTATATTAAACTGGTCAATTTTTGTTTTACATTTTTAACAACAATGCTAGTAAAATTTAACATTCATTTCTTTTTCATGAATATTTGATATGTCATAGAAAAAACATTAAATTTTTATTGAAATTTTTTTTGAAATGCATAAATTTCTGTACGCTAATTTTTCAAAATTAGCAGTGCAAAAAGTTATTTATTTTTTGTTTTGTTTTCTTACAAGGACTGTATCAACATATTTCACGTGTTTATGAAAAACACAAACCATTCCTTAAAAAATGAATTTAATAATCGAGTTATTCGTTATTATGAAGAATAATAGCATGAAGAAAAAAATTTAATTAACTTTGTGAGATAAAATTCATAATGACTTTTTTGTGAATTTCTGTTTGAAATGATCGCAAAAAATGTAAACAAAAAGGGAAGGACGATACTGACAAGACAATGAATATTGAATAATTTCTTCTCTTACATTTTTGTGGCATATTTTTTAAGAATAGCTGTAAAATATTAATAAATTTATTGAATTTAATTTTTGACATTAGCTATCAAATTCTTTGTCATGTTTTTCATTAATTTCGCAGTGAAAAACGTTATAATTTTGGCTTTTTATTTACGAAGGTCAGAAAAATTCAAAATATTTTAAACAAAATACCTGCTTTTTCAATTAATTAAAGGCATGAACCATTTATATAATATTCATTTTATATTTAATATGGCTATTGTTGAAGAACAATAGCATAGAGAAAAATGTTAAATTTAAATTAACCTTATGAATTCTTAATGACACACGTGAATTTCGCACCGAAAAAGCTTAAAGGTGAAATATGCAAGTTCAAATAAAATAAATAAACATATATTTTGCTTACTTCAGTATCTTTAAATAATAAACTGTAAATTAATCCAAAGGTAATAAGAAAAAATTCTTTTAAAAAAATTTTTCTTAATCCAGATCCAGCAACGAACTTTCACGTGTTAATTTTTCGTCACCGGTCGCTCACAGGTCTAAACATGGTGTAGATGCCTGATATAAGGATCGCCTTGATTCTAATTCATTAGAATATAACTATTTTTCATCAAGTAAAAATTTACATTTTGTCACTTTTCAGCATCTCATGATTGACATTGTCAAAACAAGATCTATCTTCTATTCTCTTTCTTTCTCTTTTTTTCTGCTATACGTCCGTTCAAGTTGTCTTTTTCCTGATACACTGTTATGATTGCATTCACTCCTCACTTGCCTGGTGGTGTTAATTTTGGATTGACTACCGAGACCCATAATCTTTCATCTCCTAACTTTTTTGAGATTCTGATGGTGTTTGAACATTTCTGGAAATTCCCAGCCGCCTGTTGAATTATCTTACCATTCAAAGTCACAACCTTCATCTTTGTTTCGGTAGAAATTTTAGCCATGATTTGTGTTGTGTTGCTGTTGTTGATGATGTTTTGGTGATGTTGCTGTTGTTGATGTGGTGTTTTGGTGTTTTTGGTATGGTGGTTGAGGTGGTGGTTTTTTTTTTTTTTTTTTTTTTTAAAGCAAGCTAATATATAACTACAATGATTTACCAAGGCACTCAATAAATCCTACTTAGAAATTTGCATATTATCCTGAATTTATCATCTCGGATATTTTCAGAATGCATGGTCATCAGTAAGAGGAAGAGCCCAAAATGCGATCTGAAGGTTGGGAAAACTAGAATCAAGCAGACGCGAAAGTTTAAATATCTGGGAAACGTCTTCACAGAGTACGATAAGAGCGACACTGGGATCCGTAGACGTATTGGGATGGCCAAGGACACATTCCAAAAGCCGAGCAGAGTACTGTGAGACAGGAGGATTTCTTTGGTAACAAAGAAAAGAGTACTGAGCTGTTACGTGACGTCTGTCCTCCTTTACGGCAGCGAATGTTGGACGATTTACTCAAAGATGAAGAAGACTGGAGGCGACGGAGATGTGGTTCTACAGAAGGATGCTGAGGATATCATAGACCGTGCGTGTGAGAACGATGAGATCTTAGAGAGGTTGCAAACAAGAGGAAGGCTTATGATTAATATCAGAAAGAGGAAGCTGAAGTTTCTGGGACGTATAAGGAGCGCCTGAAGAATCTGGTACTCACGGATCGAATAGAGGGAAAGAGAGACAAGGGAAAACAATGCGTGACATACCTGGCGGACTTAAGCAAATGGATGATAGAACGATGTCTTGGGGTGGGGAAGGAACTTGTTGAGATCTGCAAGGGATAGAGGGAGGTGGAGAGCCATGATCGTTTACGTCCTGAAAGGACATGGCACATAAAGTTTTGTATGGCCTTTTTTCAGTTTAAAGTGGTGTCTCTTCCGCCACACGGCATCTACGAAAATGCAACAACATATTTTAATAATCTTCAATGTCCACAGACACGATTGATAAAAGCATATCTCTAAACAATCTTAATAAAATAAAGATGTGTAACTATTTTATATAATTGACCCAAAACTTTTGAGATACATAATCACAAAAATTATGTTACATTAAGGTTTTAAGCACTTAGACAGATACATGCATTAATGGACCACGTACGTGTAAATAATACAGGTAACTCCGGGAAAGGGACGAGCAATAACTGAGAAGTACTAAGTAAAATAACTAGACAATATCCCTAGACATGAGCAATGGAGTAAGAAAAGTCTAACCCTGTAGATTAAATAAAGGGTTCGATTCAGAATTCCCTGTAATTTACCCAGATCGACATACACCTGAGGAAGGCCGGAGAGCACAACGACCGAAATGTTGTGATAACAAGGGCGAGGACAATCGTCCGAATATGAATAGTGCAAATAACTTTTCCTCTCGGAAGCTCAGACAGAAAATATATATATATATATATATATATATATATATATATATATATATATATATATATATATATATTATATATATCGGTGTATCGGTGTTGAAAAGGCAAACAACCACTTGTATCGTTTGTCGAAATAGCCTATTCCAACATAAAGTAAAAGGAAAAAAAAATGATATTCCTCTGTACAAATAAAATACATGGAGCTCTCTTTTTGTGGACCAATTTTAATATTTTTCATATTACTAGGACCCTCTTGGATTATACACCCACAGAATATATTTTACCTTTACGAATGGCAGCCGCCTGCGCTAAAACGCAAAATTCTTCGGTAAAATGAATACGAGCACTCAGACTGACTGACGTTTGTTTACATTCGTACAAACAATACGCTAGAATTAGCAGTTTCTCTCTGCCGAGTGCTGATGGCTTAGGGTTGGAAACACTGACATCAAATTGGTCGGGTTTCGATCCTGGCTTGAGGTTTTCGGGCGTAGAGTCGCACTGAGGAGCTATTGATATATATATATATTAGCGAAATATAGTACTGTTTGCGAATGACACACACAGACATATATATATATATATATTATATTTTATATATATATATATTATATTTTATATTTTATATATATATATATTATATTTATATATATATATATATATATATTATATTTTATATATATATATATTATATTTTATATATATATATATATATATTTATATATATATATATATATATATATTTATATATTTATATATATATATATATATATATATATATATATATTAAAGTATATAATTGTTATATACGGAATGAATTCCAAAACAATTACTATTCTTAAAAGAGTGCTCATTGTCTGTGGATGTATGTATGTGTATCTATCGGTGTCTATGTGTATGTAGAATGTATTCACTGTGTGTGTATTAGTGTTAGTTTCCACGTCTCCTTTTTTCTTAAAGGGCTGTAGAGATGTTCATGTTTTTTCCCCACCACCTCCTTTTTTTTTTTTTTTTTTTTTTTTTTTTTTTTTTTTCTTTTTTTTTTAATGTGTGTGTGTATATCTAATTATGTCTATATATATGGTGCTTATGTATTATAATCTGATTGTGTTTTTGTTGTCTTGACGCGTGAGTTTAAGACCATCCATAAACTTTAAAATAAAAACGGAAATGAAAGGGAAAGGGAAAAAATATATATACATGTATTATCAAATGACCCGATATATTGTAAAGCGTCCTTGTCGAACATAATTTCAATGAAGAAATGAATTGAATAAACATATATATTTTTTTCTTTTCTCAATAATTTTGTAGTTTTTATAAATATTAATAGTGATTAAATTTGGATTTAAAATTACCAATTTTTAATTTTAATATTAAATTTTATCATATGATTTTGTAATTATTAGTTAGTATAAATTATTTTTAATATTACACGTATTTAAAGATCTGAATAGCTATTATAGCAGGATTTCGTTGTCAAGCTTTTGAATCTTTCTATACTTTGTTTTTGATTGATTATTCTAGCTTTTGTAACAATGCTCCCCTAGTATAGGATCGTTAATTAATCTGAAACTTTTTAAAACCATTTATTTTATTTTCAACATCATCACTTGAGAAGACACAGAATGTGTTGAAACAAAATGGCTATTTTTGTAGTGATCTTATAACATACTTATGTTATAATTTTTATAAAATAATTATATATATATATATATATATATATATATATATATATATATATATATATATATATATATATATAATATTGTACAGTATTTCATCTAAGCGCACTGATGCTATTGTTTTCGTCTGTGTTCCAATAGCCGCTGATTTTGTCAAAAAGAAAAAGCAAGATGATAATGCCCGGATGAGAAAAGATTAGTGATGGGGAAAGAACAATGAAAGAATAGAATAACGGGAGACCAAAGATGCAGATTAGAGTTGCATTTAAATTTTTGAATATTGTAGAATGCAGGCAAGCAATGAATCACAAAGAGGGTTTCACGGATGAGAAGTGCGAGAAAGGGAACTAGAACTTATGGTTACATCTAGATAATTCAATTATAAATTGTTGGGACCTCGCAACCAAAATAATATCACGCTTAAATTCATGCAGTCGAGGTACCACGGAGGAGAACTCAGAACAAATGTCATGAAAATATTTATAGAAAAGACAAGGAAGCCAGGTTACGGCAGTGGGAAAATGACTGAAGTTGTGATGCCGGGTCAGGACCGATAATAATGCAGATACTCTTTTGGATTTTGTCAAAAATGCCTGGCATGATACCGTGAACCAACCTTTTTATCATCAGACTTAGCAATTCATTTCAATATAATCGCTCTACTCCATATCAATATACAACCTGAGACCAAGAAGGTGTAATGAGTTCCTCTTTTGGAGGTTAGCATCAGCCATGCTGATGGAGGGCAAAAGTGGTTCTCTGTGATGATTTAAAGAATAACAATTTCGTTTTGGAGGCGTTAAAATGTACAAGCCATTTCTTGCCCATGTTAAGAACTGATGTTTGTAAATCTATATCACTTGGCTGCGTGGATAAGGGTTATCTACGCAGAAAGCGAAATCCGTGAGCAGAGTTCAAATTTAAGTTCCTGATTTATCTGATGCATTCATTTTCGCACACATGTTCTTCGTCAGTCAGAGCAGACAGTAACCTCAAGCTTTGGATAGCAGTCGATGTTAGAGAAGGCAGCGAGATACCACTACACTATATTTCCTAAGAAGTCGTAGCAAATTATAGGTAATAAATATAAGGAATCTGTGGAGACATGACCCTCTATATCTTGTAGATACATCGCATTTAAAAAAAAAAACATAAAAATAAAAAAGTTTCTTGAAGGTAGGGTTTATTAAATGAAAATCAGTAAATAGAAAATGGCTCCCTTTTTATTTGTTTTTAAACCACTGTCAGACTAATGTCTTGATCTTAATTGTTGCTATCCCAAATTTTCAGCCGTAATCCCTCTGGCCTTATTTGTCTGTTGATCCGGATAACTTTAAAGGAATTTTTAACTGAAGCCTTTATTTATTCCACGGTGGGGGAGGGGCTTAGATTTTCATTCCACTATCCATGGAGGGGGCTCGGATTGAGGAATCTGAGAGCCGAGTTCGGATTTCAGTCGAAATTCACTTACGTGCTAATACCTTTGGGAAAGGTGTGAATCCTCCTCTTCTACCCACTCTCAGCTATAGGTAAATAGCAAGAGTTCTAGAGCCTTGGATGGCAACTGGTCTACCGCAGACAGAAATGGCAACCTACTGCGGGAAAAACATCTACCTCGTCAGTCATGTATCGAAAGATACATGATCGCCTAAAAGTGTATCACGCACGGCACATAACTGACTGACTGATCTATGTCTAGGGATATCGCATCTTAATTATGGTTTAGTATTGCTGTTATTATTAGTCATGTTTCCATTTAGTCTTGGAATATGCATCTTACCTGGCTAGGGATTTAACTCAAAGTTAGTGACATTAAATTCACTAACCAACGCTTTAACCTTGGCTAGTGTGAGATTATTAATGGTGTAACTAATGTAATTCAATGTAGAGGACTTTTTTTAAAACAACTGTTTTGTCATTATCCTGTAGTCTCAGAAATATTTAAGTGCCTTCCCCTCCCTCTGTCTTTTTTACAAATACTTTCACGGTTACTGCTCCGATGAGCTTCTTTCGCTGATTCCCAGACTTCAATAATTTAAGCGTTCAATTAGGCTGGCATCTCGCTCTTACCCTTTCGCTGTCGAAACTGTTAAATGTAGCTGTCTCTTCTACTCCAATAGCTTCATGTCTCGCACTTCTCACCTGTGGATCTCCCACCCCCTCTTTCTGTTTCCCTGATAGCTATAATCTCCAACTATTCAAATGTAATGTCAATCGACGTCTCCAGATGCCTTGATCTATCCACTACCCTTCTCCTCATCATTTCCTCTATCACTCCTCTTTGTTCTCGCTCCAACTCTCTGTAACCCCTTGCGTGCTAGTGGCTTCCCGCCTTGCTTGGGGTGAAATGCTTGAAAAAAAAAAAAAAAGGTAATTGCTGACTGACTTCTTGGAATTAGGAGTTTTTGTTGTTGTTATCACAACGTTTCTGGCATCGTGCCCATTACATGTCGGGATTCCAAGCTGAACCCTTTATTTAATTTTCGTGGGTAGACTGTTCTCATTCTCATACCTTTTTACTATAGTTATTTCTATATTTTATATTCTCCATATCAATCTTATCTGATAACCATTCACTACTTTACGAACTCCCTTTTTGTTTGATTTTTATTTTTTTAACTTTTTAAAAAAATTTTAAAAAGGTTTTTAAAGAATTTTTTTGTTTGTTTATTTATCCTGGGTATGGTCGGTATTAGTAATTTAACTTATCTTTTAAATTTTTTTTTTTTTTTTTCACGGTCATATCTCGTTGAAACCCCTGTTCTTGTACGATCACCGAAGTTCAGCAACGTCGATCCTTGTCACATGAATGATCGCTCGAGTATACCAGATACTGTAACGCTGACTGTATGCGTGATGCAATAGATGACGGCTCGGAATTGAAAATCGTAGAGCCGAGTTTTAATTCCAGTCGAGTTCATTATATTCACCTACGCACAAATACTTTTCTTAGAGGGGGAGATGGTGAGAATCACCTCTTCTCTCCCCAGCTATGGGTTAAATCATAGGACTTGTATCAGTTTTTCGTTATCTCTATAAAACAAAAACGTTCTTAAAATCTGAAAATATTTTCTGGCTTTAAATAACCTACAAATAGTTAAGCCGTATAAAATATGAATCCAATTTTATTTATAATAATGAAAGCCGTCTTTACTTGTTTGTCTCTTAAATAATGACTGTAAATTTTACCAGAAGTTCTGTTATAGAAAAAAAGAAACATACCAAACATTGAAATATGAAGTTCAGTCACGTATTTTGATACGTGACTGAACTTGATGTCGCTCCCCCACCACCACCATCTGCAGAACGGTCTTATTAACTCAACACAAATACAGACATTTAACTCTTCTACATGCCATTTTATGTGTTGGTTACGTTACGTTACGTTAATAGCTAACAGCTCGTAGTCTAGGATACTCGTTTACTAGGGCGTCTAGCTAATCCCTATTGCAGACACTTGCTCAGGCGCATTTTTATGTTCAACACCTACAGAGCCCATCTGTGGTTTATACTGCAACTATGCTGAGCAGAACTTTAGTTACAGTTTCTGGGAGAAAAGCGTGTTATCTAGCGTGGTCAACAATCTGAACAAGGCCAGCATGCTCAAGTCCTCGGCCACGATGACTTGTGACTCCGTGCTAGCACGGCCATCGACAGTCTCCAAGGATTGCGTCTAGCTAATTTTACTCACAAGGCTTGTGTCAACCCGTGGCGCTGACCTCTCATTACAGTCGTATTTGTTATATTCACTTTCGCACTTGGGGGATGGGGATAGATACACCCATCTCTTTTCTTCCAGCTTTGTGTTAAATAGAAGTGATGGCTTTAGTTGCCACCTCACGGTAAGACAACCACCCAGAAGATGGAAAATTCTGAATTCTAAATCAACGTCAAGGTATCTTGGCCTAGACGCACCACTACTGTTACAGATGCAGTACACGTGGTTCCCACTACGATCTCAATGACTTACGGAACTTGATGCCGAAACGAATGCAACGTTTGCACTCATAGACCTAACAATCTTGATGACAAGGGGAGGTAACTTTCACTATTTCTGCAGTCACTAAATAAGCTATTCCTTGCATCGAGAAAACTTGCGTCTTATCTGAAAAGCATTTACTTGTAACCCATCACTGTTAATTCGTTAGCGACAAGATAAGCCCAGTCTGCCCTGTTTATTAGAAAATCGGGATTGTATCCGGAATGGCGAAGCAGAAGAAGAGGGACAAAGAAAAGAAAAAAAAAACATGGGTCTAGGGGACGGTAACTGGCGCCTTGCTGCTATGCTTCGACAGTTACGACAGCCGTAATCGCGGCCGATCTTGAGAGTTGTGTGTTTCATCTTAGCGAATCGTCGGCATCGACCCCCACCGCCAGTTTTATTTATTTTTTTTTTTTTTTTTTTTTGCTACGGCACGACATTCCTGGCTTGATTCTTAGCACGTTACTTGCCAGTCTCCACTCCCGCCCCTCATATAGTCTTTGTGGGGAGAGATTCTTTTTTGTTTTAGATACTCTTTTTAATCCGTTTCATTCTTAGATTTATCCATTTGGATTTTTCTTTGAGAAAAACCATAGTTCATCCTATAAATGCACGGCCTCTTTTTTTTTCTGGCACGAAGTGTCTATGTGAGTCAAATTAACTTTCCTTCCAGTACGTGAAGAATTTCTTATACAGTGTAACCCGGATATAAGAGATTTTCTCTGGTCCCAAATTAGAGCCTGTGTTAATGTATATAAAATAGACCAAAACCCGGATATAAGAGAATTCTTCTCCGGTCCCGACAACTCTCTTATATCCGGGTTACACTATATATATATATATATATATATATATATATATATATATATAGCTGGCCACTCGGATTCGAGGATACCCGTCTACTAGGGCAACTAGCCAATCCCTATTGCAGACGCTCACACAGGTACATCTGTGTTTGCTCAACACCCACAGAGCCCACCTGTGGTTTATACTGCAACTATGCTGATCAGACCTTGGTTACTATTACTAGGAGAGAGCGTGTTACCTAGCGTGATCAACAATTTGAACAAGGCCAGCACGATCAACCCCTCAGCCACGATGGCTTGTGACTTCGTGCTAGCACAGTTATTGACGGCCCACATACATACATACATACACTGGACTCACCGTCGTTTTCGACGTATGAGAGCAGCTCAGTTCTTAGAACCAACACTCCGGCCATATTTGATTATCGTAGTGAAGGCTTGTGCAGAAGCTACAACACATTTTGAAAAGCCGAATACAGAACTGGTGCACAGTATACCACAAGGTTCCCAAACGACCCTCTGCAGATTTTGAATTGTCTTTCTCCTAGACCGTTCGCCAGCCAAGGCATAAAGGGCACAGTCTGTCTTGCTATTTACCCATAGCTGCGGCGAGAAGAGATAGGTTCATATCTTTACCAAGTGTATTAGCACGTAAATAAATGTAATAAACTGGACTGGAACTTGACTCTCGGATTCCTCAATCCGAGCCGCTATCCAAAACGCTACCACGCCTCCATACATGGCCGGCGCATACTACGCCCCGTCATAGGGGCAAGTTTAATTGGGAACCCCGGACAGCACTTTGTGACCTTAGCTATCTTATCCTCATTTTTCTACCAACATTTATATACGTTACAAATTAAACTAAGTACAACTGACTATTGAAAGATAAACAATTTTCTCTGATTTTATCGTCATTCGGGGATTTTTCCTCTCTGTATTCGTTTTGTCCATTTTATACAGTGTTCTTTGCGAGACTAATCTCGCAAAGAACACTGTATAAAATTTGTTAGTCTTTATCCATAATGTGGAATGTGTTGAAATTCTTTAACTTTTAAAAAAAAAAAATTTCAAGTTAAAAATTGCCGTAAAACATTAATTTGTTTAAGGTGGAATGATCTATGGCAATTCTCTAATTTCTGTTTAGATACATTGTATTTATTTTCAGTTTTTCTCGTCCACCTACATCGCATATGATACAGTATTCTACACAATTAGGATGTAATAAAAAAAATTCTTTTATATGAATACTACTTTATGAAAACTGATATGTAGAGTTGGGGGGGGGCGTATCATAGATTCCTGGGGAGCCCACGAGACCCTTGTAGCGGCCGCGTGTGTATGTCTGTGTGTACACACATATGTAATACACACGCATCCCAAACGTTATTTTTAGTGTACACCCGTATTTGAGTAGAGGCTGCTCTGTTTATTTTAAACAGTACATATTTGGTCTACGGGTTTGCGTACACGAGAAAGCTTAAAGAAAATGTGTCCTAAGTTTTCTCGAGCAGGCCGATAACCGAAATAGATACCGTTTAAAATAAACGGAGCGTCTACTCAGATACGGACAACCACGTTTGAAAGATATATGTCTAATTAAAAAAAAATATATTTTGGTCAGCAATTTTTCTCGTCAGAAACCATCTCGCATTGAATATTGCCGCCGTATCTGGTCTGATGCTCCTGCTGATTTTATTTTGTTTGCTTTTTTTTTGTTGTTTGCTTTTTTTTGTTGTTGTTTGCTTTTTTTTTTGTTTGTTTGCTTTTTTTTTTGTTTGTTTTTTTTTTTTTTTTTTGTTTGCTTTTTTTTTTGTTTGCTTTGTTTTTTTGTTTTGCTTTGTTTTTTTTGTTTTTTTGTTTTTTGTTTGCTTTTTTTTTGCTTTGTTTTTTTTTTTGTTTGTTTTTTTTTTTTGTTTGCTTTGTTTTTTTTGTTTGCTTTGTTTTTTTTGTTTGCTTTGTTTTTTTTGTTTGCTTTGTTTTTTTTGTTTGCTTTGTTTTTTTTGTTTGCTTTGTTTTTTTTGTTTGCTTTGTTTTTTTTGTTTGCTTTGTTTTTTTTGTTTGCTTTGTTTGCTTTTTTTTGTTTGCTTTTGTTTTTGGCTTTTGTTTGCTTTTGTTTTTGGCTTTTGTTTGCTTTTGTTTTTGGCTTTTGTTTGCTTTTGTTTTTGGCTTTTGTTTGCTTTTGTTTTTGGCTTTTGTTTGCTTTTGTTTTTGGCTTTTGTTTGCTTTTGTTTTTGGCTTTTGTTTGCTTTTGTTTTTGGCTTTTGTTTTTGGCTTTTGTTTTGTTTTTTTGTCTGTTTTGTTTTTTTTTTTGTTTTTTTGTCTGTTTTGTTTTTTTTTGTTTTTGTCTGTTTTTTTTTTTTGTTTTTTGTCTGTTTTGTTTTTTTTTTTTTTTCTGTTTTGTTTTTGTTTTTTGTTTTTTTGTTTTTTGTTTTTTGTTTTTTTGTTTTTTGTTTTTTTGTTTATTGTTTTTTTTTTTTTTTGTTTTTTTTTTGTTTTTTTTTTTTTTTTTTTTTTTTTTTTTTTTTTTGTTTTTTTGTTTTTTTTTTTTTTTTTGTTTTTTTGTCTGTTTTGTTTTTTTTTTGTTTTTTTGTCTGTTTTGTTTTTTTTTTGTTTTTTTGTCTGTTTTGTTTTTTTTTTTTTTTTTGTCTGTTTTTTTTTTTTTTTTTTTTTTTTTTTGTTTTTTTTTTTTTTTTTTGTGTTTTTTTTTTTTTTTTTTTGTCTGTTTTGTTTTTTTTTTTTTTTTGTCTGTTTTGTTTTTTTTTTTTTTGTCTGTTTTTTTTTTTTTTTTTTTTTTTTTTTTTTTTTTTTTTTTTTTTTTTGTTTTGTCTGTTTTTGTTTCTTTTTTTTGTTTTGTCTGTTGTGTTTTTTTTGTTGTTTGTTTTGTCTGTTGTGTTGTTTTTTGTTTGTTTTTTTTGTTGTGTTTTTGTTTTTTCTTTGTGGTAGGTTTTGTTTTTTTTTTTTTTTGTTTGTTGTTTTTGTTTGTTGTTTTTTTTGTGTTTTTTTTTTTTTAAGATTCTTGACAAAATTCAAAGATTCAGTCTGTAATGTAATCGATCCTGACGCGGCATCTCCATTTTCTCACCAACGTGGGGTGACTTCTACACCTTCTACAAATATTTTCATGGCAACTCTTCTGATGAGTTTTTTTTTTTTTTTCCTCTGGTGCCTCGACTACATAAATGTAAGCGTTCTACTAGATTGGCATCTAGGTCTCACCATTTTACTGTTGAACTAGCTAAATACAACCGACACTTCTATTCTAACAGTTTCATTTCTCGCACCTCCAGAATTCTTGCTTTCCAGCCACCTACAGTCTTCACAAAATTTAATACAACGTCAATCGCTATCTTCTCTCTTCCTGAAACCTCTATTTCTTTATAGTCCTTTCTTCTCTTCTCCACATTGTCTTCTCATTCTCTTTCACTCCTTGTAACCCCCTGCATCCTAGTGGCATTGCATAGAGTGAAACGATTACAAAAAATATTAACGAACATTCTTTAAAGTATTTTTATAGTGATAAGAAAAGTTTAAAATTAGTAATAAAAATATTGGTAACTCAATTCAAGTACGCCCTTCTATAATTTTGCCGTAACACAATCTTTTTTTCTTTCATTTGAATCTGTCGGATTAGTCTGCACTTTTAAATATGTGTGCATGATTATCTGAAAATGGATTGATAACTACACATATAAAACCTTAGCTAATGCTGAATAAGCGGACATTTTAAAGTGGAATTGATAAAACTGTTAAACAACTATTGCGATAGCAATATCGAGCAGTTGTCAGGCAGTAAAAAAAACAAACAAAAGAAACTGTGTTCATACGCCAACGGGATGCAGTCAAATGGTTATAGTCTTCTAAGCTCAAGTCACGAAAGAATTAAAATGTGGGATATGCCAAAGAAATGTCCAATTTTTTTTATTGGTTAGAAATCCCAGCATGCATCTGTAGGATTTTTCTATATGGGAAGAGGATTTTAGCAGTCATTCAATTTTTTTTTTTTTTTTTTTTATTTGTAATTATCATTCAAATCATGGTGTGGTCTATTATGACGGAAATAAAAAAAAAAAATCCCGTTTTCTTTACTTCCCTACATGTTGGTAAACATGATTGCAGATATGGTGCATTAGTTCAGAATGTCATTGCGAATATTCGTGGTTTTGGTGATTGTAGCATGGAAGCGTTTGTATAAATATTGTTGTGCTTGGAAGATTTTTAAGTTTGATTGGGTCAATGAATGTTCATTTAAAGGTAGGATAGCGAAGACCAGCATCACCCTTTCTTCACTTAACGATTTGTGCCACATTTTGTTCATATTAGAAATCATGAAAAATGTAAAAGATAAATAATTAGTAAGTAAATGATAAAATGCAAAAAAAAATTAAGTAAAGCCTTTTCGTTCCGAGAAAAAAAATTCAAACTAACTGGTTTATAAAATATAGTGGGGGAAGAGAAAGCACAGGGCATTCCGAAAGTCTTGTCACCCCCCTACCAAAATTAATGAGAACAGAACAAAGAATACTGCAATACAAAGCACATGTACTGGATTCAATTTATTCACTTTCATTGACGCTGTCACACACCGAGACGGTCTGTATGAACGTCATCATTTTTGTGTCAACCATCTGAAATACTAAAATTATATTATTTTAGTTTTACAAGACATTCGAAACGCTGGTTACACCTTACCTCGAAACTTTAAAAGTAGAAATACTCAGCTTTTTGCTTTAATTTTGACGGCCTGTCTTAATTTAGGTATGGACTAAACTTCGATTGTAAGACAAAAATCTATGGTTAACAGAAAAGGAGAAGCCCAAAATTCAAACTACGAATTTGAGATGCCAAAACGAAGCAAATACAAAAATTTAAATATCTTGGTAGTGTTTAACAGAGGATGGAAAATGCGACACTGAAATCTGAAGACGCATTGGAATAGTGAAAGATGCCTTATAAAAGCTAAGCAAGGTATCGAGACACTCAAAAATTTCGTTAGAAACAAATAATATTGAACAGTTATGGAATATCGGTCCGACAGTAAATACTAAACGATCAAATCACAAATGAAGTGACTTTAGGCAACAATTTATTTTCTCCAGAACGATGCTGAGAATCCCATGGGCTGAACATGTGAATAATTAGGAAGATTTAGCGAAAATGGAAACTAAATGGATACTTTTCTTTTTTAAAAACGGAAAGGGACAATTGAAATTTCTAGGGCAAATAATGATAAAAAGGGCTTGGAAATTTTGACACTCAAAGGACATATTGAGGATAAGGGAAACTGGGGGGAGCAGTAAATAACCTTCATAATGAGCTTCTGTAAATGGATGGTGAACAGGGATTAGGTGGGATAGAAAAGACAAATTTTACTGAGAGCTACAAAGTTCAGAAAATTGTGGCGAGCCAAGATTGTCCTGAACAAAAGCAGCACATAGAAGAAACATACCCTTTTTTGAATTATTATAGCTATGATTTTTAATTATACCACATATCAACAGTAGTTTTGTGAGGAAATGTTGTTTGATCCTGGACATAAATTTACTGCAGTGGATTCCGAAATACCATATCAGAACACGTATATAATATGTAATACTACGTGGTTGTGGTGGATAGAGTAGATCGAACCGCGTCAAATTTTTAAATGATGAAAACTATTTACCAAATTTACATTATTCAGACTATTCTCTTCCTTCTCTGTCTCTACATTTATTACAACGGCCTTCTTCAGGTGGTTGGAATGTCGAACTGAATCCTTCATTTATTTGACCACATATGGAAAGAAAAGGGAGATCACCGCCCTCTGTGGAATCAGGTTGAGATCATAGACAAACTTAAGGAATCAGCGCACATGCTAGGCCACAAAAATCTGAGCCGACCAAGCATAGACATGAATACAATATGAGAACTAGTAATAAGGAGTGTCAGAGTGAAGCGATAACAACAAAAATTGCGAATATGAGTTCTGGTTAAAAAAAAAATGCACTGATAACAGCAAAAAAATTGCAATATGAGCACTGGCAAAAAATGGTTACTGAAGACATTAGATTTATAATACTCAGAAATTCATACACAGGTGTCCTCAAGGACAAGGCACAGTGGATAAAGGCGTTAGCTAGATCCAGTGACAGGACCCAAAGATTGTGAGTTCAATACCTTGTTAAGGCAGTAGAGAACTTGGAGAGGGGAATTAACAGGAGATAACTGATAACTGACATCCATTAAACATGGCACGTGGAACTAGAACAGTCTACAGTGAGCGAAATAAAAGGTTAGGTTAGACATTCCAGCCACCTGAAGAAGACCGGAGCGTACAACGGCCGAAACGTAATAAACATGGCGACATATGTAGTCCTAATAATGTAAATAGTGTACATAATACCTCATCTCAGAAATATAGACGAAAAATATTTCCCATGCAAATAATTATTCGTAGCCTTAGCTAAACTCATCTTCGCATCCACTACAGTAAATACACTTGAATAATTGTAAAATATTTCAAAACTGCACAATCTATTTTATACTAATGTTCACCCATTACAAGACCCTTGGGTCGTTCAGTGTAGATTTACTGGGTGGTGTCGAATGAGCATAAGAAAAGGCAAGAAATGAAGTTCATTGGGCTATGCAGGAAAGGTAACTGTTAGCCCTGGACCTGGGTCAAGATTGCAGTGACTGGGAATAAATCCCACTGAGAGTCCGTTCCACAAAGCAGCAGTTCTTGGAATTTATTACTTATTGGTTTTAGGACATTTCCGAACACTACACGATGTATAAAACGATATAGACTTGACGTTGTGTTGTAGTTTATTTTGTGAGTTGTGTCCCTTTAATACAATGATGCTCCCCTCAAACTTTGTAGCTCTAAGCAGTGTTTGTCTCTTTACTATCATTCACTGTCTCCGTTCTTTCATTAACATAAACTAGTTAGGAAGGTTATCCGCTTCGTTTTTTTTTTTTTCTCTCGTGGCTTCAATGTGTTCTTTCCTCATGAAGTCCCAGAAACTTCAAACTTTCGTAAACATTACTGTTTCGCAATTATTATTACAGGGAGCTCGATTCCTTATTGCAAGCAGTAGTAGTTTAATAGCTGAAATAATTGCCATATTAGCCTAAAAAAATCCTATCCTTATTTTCTTAAATAGCTTCATCAGATTTGATGTTGTGCCATACTCCCTCGGAAATAACTACACTGTCGGCGGTATACAACGCTTTTTAAAAATCGAATGTTAAAGGTGGCTTCGAGCAAATGGAGCCTGTAAGTCTTAGCGAGGACCATCCTTCTTAGAACCTTGTGGTCTACAGAATGTTTGATAGCCGTTCCAAATAATAGAAACCATGTCACTTGAAGACATCCAACAATAGTAACAACTAAAATGGATAGCATATGTAACTCCAATGTTGGTCCCATTTGGCATAGAAATGACTGCAAAAACATCTCCATTCCCAAATTTCACGAGAAAATATACAGATGCATGCTGGGATTTCTTCTTGACCAATAACATCTTCATCTCATCCGATCCATTCCTGTCTTTTCTTGTCTTTGAGTCAGAATGCTGCAATTGCTTGTCTTTATCCCTTTTCTGCGTTAATATCACACTTTGAACATTTTGCCTCATTCCTGTTGCTTTGCCTACTTTTGCCTTGCATATATTGTATGTTTGATTGGGCACCCCAAGGCGGTGTAATGGTTAGCAAGCTTGTCTCGCTAAAACAATTACGACTGAATAGTGAGTTCGATCCTCACTGGGTGTCCCATACTTTCGGCCTTGTGCCACATCTAAACTACGCTTGGAAAATCACTATTGTATGTTTGATTGGGCACCCCAAGGCGGTGTAATGGTTAGCAAGCTTGTCTCGCTAAAACAATTACGACTGAATAGTGAGTTCGATCCTCACTGGGTGTCCCATACTTTCGGCCTTGTGCCACATCTAAACTATGCTTGGAAAATCACTATTGTCTTTATCGCATTTGTGTGTTAACACCATTCTTAGATTGTAAATGTTTGCCATATTACTGTTACTTTGTCTTGCATATATTGTTGGTTCAATATCATTTTTGCACCGCTCTTTTATTTCTCGTGTTATTCTTTATTGCAAACCTTGTCAATTCTGCTTGTTTGGCATTTCTGCCAATTACATTTAACCATGGACAATTATTCTGCAGAAAATGGCATAAGACGTTGACGCTCTACAAAACAGGTGGACCAAAAGTCTTGTCACATCTTACCAGAAAGTAATGCGAACAATAGAATAAGTAATACAACGCACATGCACTGAATTCAGTTTATTCCCTTTCATTGATTCAAGCAGCCTCTCCTCCAAACTGTAGGAGCTCGCATCAGCCATCTGAAATAGAAAAATTATACGATTTGCGATTGACAAGACTTTTGGACCACGCTGTACATCAAACAAAATGTTAAAAAAGAAGCCACCTCCTGTATTTGAAAGAGCGATAACAGTAACTGGACTTAAGAAAACTATTTTCTTGAAAAATTGTTTTAAGAATTTTTATGAACTTCAGTTGAGGGTAACACTGGCTACACGGTCAATGAATGTTTCCTTATAATTACTCCATGTTCGATACCAGTTGAACTCCATGACCTCGAATTCTTATTTGTAAGGCATTTATTCCTTTCTGTCTTTGAAAATTGGCGCAACACAATCTTCTGAGATGCATTCCCCTTTACGGTATTTTACCTTCTGTCAATCAAAAAAATAAGTGACAATGTTAGTACAAGATAATCGTTTAGATTAAAAAAAAACAAACAAATGAAAGTAGTGAGCTCCCGTACTGAGGGTGGGGGGCGAATATGTCTACATTAAATAAACACG
>CAHIKZ030000129.1:1290000-1295000 GCA_903632075.3 Acanthosepion pharaonis | reverse complement strand
CATTTTGTATTTCTAACCGATGCTAATGATCTGTATTAACATGAAATAAAAGCCAGCGTTTCGAATGCTGATTTTCAAGGCCGATTGATTGTGACCATTTTGATTATTAGCATAAGACAGCATTCTCATATCTGCATTTACCTCTTAGCTCTGTTTAGTTACGTATAACACGAAGGCAAGTTAGATAAATGAGAAAATCCAAGTGAATTAAAATAAAAGATTGCAGCGTTCGAATTAGGATAAGATTAGCAGTTTCATCTCCCTTTTTTGATACCCGAATAAAATAAACTGCATTTCCCTTTCCATTTTTTCTGTTATGTTATGGAGTTACAACTTTGAAAGGTATGACGTATACCGTAAAATGGTACTAACCAAATTGTTGTACTTAAAGCAGTTCAATATACCGACTTTTATTTCATCTAGAGCTTATTATAATTTATAATAATTGCTACATATTCGAAATGTGCTATGAAAACGTTTCAAGATTGTCTACTTCATTTTACCTAAAAGCTGTGATCTAAATGCTAAGGTGTTTACTACTTTCAAGGCAGAAAATAACTTTATTTGAATAACTAAGCAATTTAATTATAGCAACATCAACGAAATAATTTTTTAATCATTTCACCCCAAGCAATGTAGTGAAGCCACTAAGATACATGGAGTTACTGAGTGTGAATGAATAAGAAAAAAAGATAAACATTATGAAGGAAGGAAAACAAGAGAAGGAATCAAAACAGTTGATAACGATTGACATTGCATCTAAATTTTTGAAGATCAAAGTTGTCTGGAAAGCATAGTGCCTGAAAAATTCCATGTGCGAGAGAAATTATCATAGAACAGTTGCTTCTATCCAACTCATTTTATAATACTAAAGATCACCAAAGACCAGATTGGAAATTAATATATTTTTTATCGACGCTGAATATACATGCTGTTAGAAATTGGCATTTCTTATGCAGTCTTTACTGATAAGCGCAAACTCCATAGTGTCATTACTACTCCTTCAGGTTGGAACGGGAGCCATTATAAAGCAGAGACGTTTCCAAAGAGGAAATGCTGGGGGAGGTTGAGCAAGTCTTGACTCTTGACCCATGTATGCGGCCCTTATTAAGTACAGTCTCAGGGTAGGATCGCTCATGTAATACTTCTTCCTCGAGAGAGGTCGACAGTTATTCCTTATCTGACGAAATACTAAAGGACTAATTCTGGTCTCTGGTTCCATGAATATGCAAGACTCAAACTTTAAATTTGGCTTCATGCCATATTACGTTCGGGATAAATTTAATTATTTTAGGTAACGTTTATCCGTGTACATAGAGAAAACCAACTTTATATATTTTAGTAACTTTTAGGTTATAATACTAAAGATCACCAAAGACCAGCTTGGAAACTGCACACCCATATACAATTTTTTTTTTTTTTTTTTTTTTTTTTAGATTTATATATTCCATCAAGATGATTTTTAATACATGTCTTTTAATCTATACGTTCATTCACAGAAAATAAAATTTTATCAGACTCTTCTCTCGATGAGTGAGTTCGAACCTCACAAAATCTTGTCTGTGTTTTAACCTTATGCCAAAGCTGACAGGATCCAACAAAAGTCTATCGGCGTGTAACAACATTCAATTTATAGATCATTAAAAGTTAATTCATTCGTATTTCTATCCTCATCTCGCTTATTATAATCAAAACATTTCGGTTGTTATACGTATCCAGGGTACGACGATAAACTACGTCCAACAGCAACGCCTCTAATTAGGGGATTTTGAGGAGCGTGGAAGCACCTCTTAATTTCTTGCGTTCTTAGTTCCACCTGGACCCGGGGTGGCAGCACCTGTTAGGGTCCCAACTATGGGCAAATAGTTAACCCCTAAACTGGGGACAAAATACTATGAAAATGTAAAATTAGTGTTTAATACCAGCAATAAATTTTTTGAGGAAAAAATATTACCAGCAATCAAAATCTTGTCGGCATTAAATAACCCATAGAGTTTGATATCTAAAACAAAACAAACCATCGGGTGTTATACATTCCTATCCTCTTTGTTGTACTTTACAATAACTTGGAAAGGAACCTTTTTTACTTCAATTAATAGAGGTTGATTTTTTTTTTATCCTCCCTCCCTTTTCATGCTGGGGGATAGAACTCGTATTCGGTAATTCATACAGAACCAAAGTGCACACATTGTTAATCGACTTACATAAGAATCAAGAGAATGAAACACTGTATCGGTTATAATAATTTCTAGTTTCAAAACTTAAAATAATATCTATTAGTGCCACACTAAAGTACGATGACTGATAGTTGTAAATATAACAACCAGTAGGAGGACATTAGTCATAATATATCAATTTATAATCTATATTATTCTGCTTGTTTTTATGTACGTCCGTAACACATTGTAGAAAAGACTGAACTCGATGATCGTTGATCAACCGACACCATTGAAATACCTGCTACCGTTTTGACTTTGATTTTATATTTTCATAGTCTAGAGAGAATCTAGTGTGATAACTTATTTATTTCAATCGCGTTATTTATTGATCTTATGCATATATTTGTATTGAATATGCATATAATAGCACATTATATGTATGCAGGATTTTTATATTCAATACCGTGGAATTTCTAAAAGTCCAATACTTCTTTACTCTTATTCTACTTGTCTGTGTCATTTGTTTTACGTCTTACCAACCTTTTTTGGGTTATTTAAAGCCCATCATTTTGGAATTGTTTAAGAATCATTATTTTTTTCCGAATTTTATATTAAAAATTTTGTGGATAAATATAAATTACATAACAACGAATCTATTGGTGCCCATACGTTGGCATCATGGCTCTCTACATATTTCTTTTTCTCGGTGATTCTCCCGAGAGTCCGTATGCGCCGCGCAGGCGGCTCGAGAGTCAAAGCTTCTTGATCAAAATAACTACCTTATTTTTTGTCATGCCTTTTCAGTCAGTTTCGATTCTTACATTAGACAGAAGATTTTCCAGTACTAGGTTGCCATTTCTTTCCTCGCCTATAAGAAGGCTATAGGATCCAGTCTATACTGCTGTTCAACCCATAGCTGGGAGTGGAATTCGAACTCGACTCTCCGATTTTCTCATTCAAAGCCGATATCGATTGCACCACAATGCGTTTTACATTTATTTAAAATATCTTTTCAAACGTTGTGGTTTTCTTAGCAGAGTCAGCAATGGGATGCTGAGGGGATACACTTGGACTTAGTCGTTTAGACATCTACCCAGCCGATCCAGTAGATAAACAAATAGTCACGTGTTACGATGTGGGAAAGGCAGCGAAATTTAGACATATGAGGGATATCGGGAGATAATTATGTTTACAACATCCATCCCGTAGTGCAAATCCCAAATCGCTACTATCCAGTTCTTTCAGAACAGATTCTGGAAATTCGATGATTTCTAATCTGTTCAGAACTAATTCCCATCTGAGATCGATGGTCATCTTATGTTCGTACAGGAGCAAAGTTTCAGCGCTCATGTCTAGTAAAATGATATTACGATTTTGTGTGAGTTCTAGAAATGGTGTTAAATTGTCTTGACCTTGTCAGATAAGTAAAGTACCAGACGCAATGGTCAGTGTATTCGCAGGGATAGCCTTGTCGAGTAAATTCATGTCTCTTCGTATATTTCTTGGAGTTAACTCTGTCAGGATTTGCCAAGCTTTTGTCATTTGCGAAATAAAAGTACAAAGGTGACACGAAGCCGAAAAGTAATTGTTAGGACATAGTTGGCCCCTAACGAAAATATTTAAAAGTTATCCCCCTTTGACCGGGGAGATGAAAAATAAGGCTTTTATCATATCCCCTTTTTGGGAGGTGAGGGCATTTTTACAGGGAGTTTCGGCCATGACACCAAGGTGAGCTAGACAGATCTTCAAAGCCCACATCTTATTACGTATCCAGCAGCTTCACTCACCATTCGAATTGTATTTCAATTAATAAAGTTTTGTTAATAGTTTATCCTCTCGATTCACCCTTTTATCTTTCTTCACATAGCCACATTTCAACGCCCTGGGAACATAACAGTAATGCAAAGTAATTAATTCTGATGTTTAGTGTTCTATTCTGCTTCCATCATGGTGGCTAAATTTTGTTAAGTTCGTAATAGACTTTTTACATTTTCCGGTTTTTAGTATGATGTCCCAAAAAAAATGGCGATTTTCTACGCGTAGCTTAGATGCGGCAGAATGAGTGTGTATATAACTCACTAATCAGTCCTAATTTTTGTTGCGAGACAAGAATGCAAACCAATACTCCACGTCGAGGTACCCATGATTTTCTAAGCGTTGCTTGGATATGGCACAAGACCGAATGTATGGCACATTCACTGAGGATTGAACTCTCTACTCAGTTGTAATTAATCTTTCAAGATGGCCAATAAAAATATGCTATGTTTCTGAGACTTTATATTTAGCACCAATTTCCCTAAAATATTCAAGGTTATTAGTTTTATAAAGATTTTTTTTTTAATCCAAGGCGAGATTTAGGCTTTAAGAGGTTCCTGAGCTAATAGAATTTGGGGGGCCCTTTCATTACGTATGTTGCCCAAACCTCATGTTTTTTGTTTTTTTTTTATTATGCTTTTTTTTTGGGGGGGTAAAACAACACTTCAATGAAAATTTTTAAAGATTTTGGAACTCATCCAATTTATTTTATTAGCAAATTCATATTTTTTTTATCCGAATATTAAATCCTACAGAATTTTATCTAGAATGAAGTGCCTGTATTACACTGAAATTAAAGAATCCCAATTCACAATCGAAGCATCATAAAGGCTTAAATATGATAGAGGACGAAAATTCTGACTTACGACAACATCGTGATCCTAGATCATGACAGCTGAAAAAAAATTAATTATATTTGTTATAATTATATTATTATCAGGAGCCCCACTAGTTTTGGGGCCTCTAGGCTACAGTATATATGTAAATCCGGCACTGGTCATGTCTGTTTAAGACGTAGGCGATCAT
>CAHIKZ030000129.1:1267500-1285000 GCA_903632075.3 Acanthosepion pharaonis | reverse complement strand
CTCTCTCCCTCTCTCTCTCTCCTTCTCTATCTTGGTTCAATTCAAATATATATATATATATATAGAAGTATTCGATCATTATATATATATCTCTCTCTCTCTCTATATATATATCATCTCTCTCTCTATATATATATATATATATATATATATATATATATATATATATATATATAATCCATCGATGAGTATATGCTAAATATATATATATAGTAATCATTAAAAGATACGCTCTAATGGATAACGCATTAATCGAATATAATAACTTATTTGTAACTCAAATTCGCAAATAATTTCTAATTTTCATGTTTTTAATTAAAATATAGATGCATATAAGAAGTCGCAATAAAAATGCTATGAATTAATGTTTATTAATCTAATTTTTTATGAAAAACTTATTTGCCGCATGGTATTCTTTTGTTCTTCATATAATTATCTTAGAAATTAAATTTTTATCTGTGTTATTCCAAATATCTATAACTTTTAATTTATTGATATTTTTAAAAACTTTACCTTCCATTTTTCTTTTCATTAAATTCCATATATTTTCAATAGGGTTTAAATCAGGTTAATGTGCCACCCTGTCTAATAATTTTAATTTAATATTTAAAAAAAAGAAAAAAAAAACTCTGTATATTTTCTATTTTTGGAAGTTTTCCAAACATATCATTAGTATTTTAAGCTGAAAATTTAATTTTATAATTTTTCCATATTAAATGCATACATCTTTTATATTTTGAGATATTTTAATAAATGTAAATTTCAGTATCTAATTAAATACTCTTTTTTTTTTTTTTTCTGAAATCGTTTCAGTAGGCATATATTAGGATATCTCCTCTTTGACACATCGACTATACTGAGATTCGAACCCGGGTCTCATGGTCGGTATGTTAAAGTTCTAACCACTCGGCAACACGCACGAGAGGCTGCGACTTTCTTGATAGCTGAGCGGTTTTCAGTCTGTTATATATATATATATATATATATATATATATATATATTCTATATATAATTTGATTTGAAAATTTATTAAAACATTCTCTTTCGAAACATATGGTATGTTTTGACAGTATAAAGTAATGATCGGTCATGTGTAAAACAGAACATTAAAAAAAGCCGAAGGAAGCGCCGGATGTTTTACCCAGGCTTTTACCCTCTCAATCTACCCCCTCTCTTATATCTCCAAACTAATCTTCTATTTCGTCCGCCAAAGATTGGATTATTCGTGTGATCGGATTATTAGATCATCCTTTATATCAACTGTCTCCGAAGTTTTCGGCGCATAGGCCCCGTCGTATCTAGCACACATTTTTATGAAACAAATGTTTAAAAGATCACTTTTGTGAATATTTTATTTTTGGGTCTTTATTCGTAATCAGAATGGGAAGATTCTGAGCAAAGAAATGCGACAATTCCAAAGAAACAAATAAAGAGGCCAATATTAAGTTGGCCAGAAAATCCTGACTCACTTTAGAAGCGGAAAGAAAACAACAAATCTTAGTCTTTGTCTAGTGGAATTTCCAAGGAATACTGCATTTCGAGCTTTTTCCACGCGTTCACGCCATCAACGCTAAACTGTATTTCCAGCAGCTAGACAGCGTGTTCGACAAACTAAAAGAGTAATGTCCTGCTTTGGTTAATTGAGATCGGGCTTTGTTTCAGCAAGACAATGCGAGGCCACACGCTGCCAGGTTGATTAAGAAGTTCAAAGAGGTGTCGAGATTCTTCCATATTCACCATTCAGTCCCGATGCTGCTCCGAGTAACTATGGCCTATTCCGCTCAATGGCACATTTCCTCTGCGACCAGCGATTCAACACTTTTGATGAAGTGAAGGAATCTTGTTTACAGTTTTTTTTATTCAAAGCCAGCGGACTGGTATCTGGGAAAGATTCGGATGCTGGCTGATCGATGGCAGATGATAGTCGAGAATGATGGACTTTATTTTGAAGAATAAATGTTGGTGTTGCACCATTTTGTTTTTCTTTCCGCTTCCTTGGTGAGTCAAGACTTTCTCTTGTTCATTAAAAGTTTCAAGGCCCTTCAAAATGTAGGCGATAATAGTTCTATACAGAATCTTTTTTTCTAAAGAGTTAATGAATTTTATTTTTTAATCCCATATTTTATATTACTTATCTGTTATTTTTAATGTCTACCCCTATTTGAGTAGACAATCGTTATATATATATATATATATATATATATATATATATATATAAAAAACAGTATTTATTTCGTCAACCTGAAAAAAAAATGTGCCCTCCAGTACACGAAACTGAGATATACCTTTGGAGAAAATCTGAATGAGTGAGTGTGATTTTAAGTCAGAACATTTTCTGAAGATCTTTGCAGCCGAGTGGGTAACACATGCCGGATTAACTGGTGGTTTCTTCTGCCAAGGAAGACGCAGGTTCGTAGGTTGCTGCAAGGTACATTTTCTTCAATAGGCTTTATCGAGAGTGCATGTCTGTAGATGAAATAAATACTGTTTAAAATAAAAATGAAAAACTGAGCGTCTACTTAAATACGGATATCCATTAAAAATAACGTTTTTGTTATTATCCGTGTTGCAAATATATTGGTGTCCCGTTGACTTTTCTGACTTTGAATTTAGAATTATTTCCCCTAGACTGGTCGCCGCCAAAGGCAATAACACTGTCTAACCTGCTACTTAACGCATAGCTGCAGTGGGGGAGGGAAATGAAATTGTTTCATGACTTTTCCATGGGCATTTGTGCGGAAAGGAACAAAAAAGTCTAATCCTAAATTTATTTATTTTCAAAGTGTTGTCATAAAAACATCAAGAATAAAATTAAAAAAAAAAAAAAACAGTTATGAAATTATACGCGTGAAAATGCGTAATCTAGAAATAATGACATAAAATGGAGAAATCTACTTTTTAAGCCATATTCCTTCAATCCCTGGTTCTCAGATTCCTCAAATTTTATTTCCCTTTCTGTGAATTGTGATTTTTTTTTTTTCCAACCGCAGTTTAGATGTGGCACAAGGCCGAAAGTATGGGGCACCCAGTGAAGATCGAACTCACAACTCAGTTGCAATTGTTCTAGCGAGACAAGCGTCCTAACCATTACACCACGCAGAGCCCCCCCCCAAATGATTTTCTAAGCATAGCTTAGATGTGGCACGTCCGAAAGTGTGGAGCATCTCGTGAGGATCGAACTCGCTACTCAATCTTAATTGAGTAGCGAAACAAACTTGTTAACCATTACACCACCTCTTTTATGAATTACCATGCATTCCTGTTAAAGATAATCGTGAGGATCCCCCGTTTCTTTCTCTACAGCTTGAAATTCAGTTTTCTTTTTCTTAAGCTAATTGTCACCCAAGGCTGAAGAGTCCAGTCTACCCTGCTATTTAAACTATAGAGCGGGAGAAGAGACTGATTAAATCCTGTCAAGGTTAACTAAAGGAAAAACAGCTTTAAACTGTTACAACGTGGATTTTTATCTTGGTTATCGGAAAGTGCTATGCTTAAATGCTTATTCACTCCATCAACCACCTTAGTATTCCCTTAAGGATATAAGATACCGGAAAAGGTCTACTGAGTATGCTAAAAAAGGCGGATTCATGCCTTTCCCAAGTAGGTGATTGCTAAATAAGTTCAACGATTCCTTTCTTAAACCACCCGGTTATCAAAGAAACACTTCTAGCCCACTTATTCTAAGGTTACCATATCTTTTAAGTACCATGGCAATACAAACAAATGATTAAGTGACAAAAACGATTATATGAAATTTACGCCAGATAGACATTCAGCAAAACCTAAATAAATAAATCTTAAATTGAAGAAAAAAAAAATAAAAGTAACAAAATTCAAAATTTGTTATTAGGAATGTGTAGCGGCATCTGTTGCCACTCAGAAGCATAATTGGTCACCGGCGAAAAATTCAAGTATCTCTGAAAGCCCTCGTAAATTCGGATTAATTTATAGTTAGATTATGTGAAGGTTGGATTAGTGAAGGCCAGAATCTAGAAATTGTACCTGTAGAATTGGTTGATGGAAATCCAAGCAAACAGTTAATGTGAATAAAATGTTTTGATGAAATGTTAACCAGATTTAAAAAAAGAAAAAAACGGTTAGAAAGTGAAAAGAAAAGAATAAGCACCAATTGTAAAGAAGCAATATATGGTTGCTAGAATGAGGAACATCCCAAGATGCGAACTACGAATACGTTAAAATCGAGTAAGGACAAGAATTTAAATATCTGGAAACGAAAAATGTGGCACAGAAATCTGAAGGTGCATTAAAATCGCGAAAGTGCCTTCCAAAAGCTAAGCAAGGTATTAAGAAATAGTAAAAATTTCATTAGAAATGATTAATGTTTTGTAATATCGATCGTCCTATATGGATGTGAATGTTGAACAATCCACCCCCTACAGGCAAATAAAAAAAACAAAATAAACTTGAGGGAACGGAAATGTGGTTCTGCAGAAGGATGTCGATAACATAGACTGAAGATATGTGCAACGAGTTTTAGAAAAATGGAAGCCAAAAGAACAGTTTTTCTTCAAATATGAGAAAACGGAAATTTGTCTGGCATATAATCAGAAAAGAGGGCTTGAAAGACTTGAAACTCACTAAACCTATTGAAGGCATAAGGGACATATGAAAGCAGCGTGTGACCTACCTAACAAACTTGTTTAAATAATTGGCAAAACAAGGATTAGAAAAAATAGTAGAAATAAAATTTACTAAGAGAGCACCATGAATTTCCAGGTCCTGAGGGGAGACGGCACATAGATGATGTTCAAATGGTGATATTTTATTCCTTAGTGCAGTGGTTCCCAAGCGCTTCAGCTCGCCTCATAGGTAACGTGGAAGAGGGTAGCAGGTGAGGCTGAATGATTGAAAGACAGTCAAAGATTTAGAAACAATTTTTTAAAAATCTATATGCTAAAAATAAATGATTTCAAAATTTAAAATATTTTTATGGATTACTTGTAATTGCATGCATGAGTCCCAATATAAATATCTATAAATAATTGTCCGATTTTTATAATTGTGGTATTTTTGTAAGAATGTAGTAACTAACGTTCGCAAATTGGAGAAGAATTATCAATGATAATGTTCTGACTTCGATTCTGCAGTTATCTCCCTTTAACGCGCACACACACACACACACACACACACACACTAGCGCCTTTTCATCTAAACTTCGCCTCGGCGAGGCGCAAGCAAATTTTCATTCCGAAAATGCGGCCCAGAGAAAAAAAATATCTGGGGACCACTGCCTTAAAGTGACATTTCGCTTAGACCTTTTATTCAGTTTCGGTTCGCGTATTTTACCAGAAACTAAATGTTGGTCACTTTACGTTACAGCCCGACGCCTAAGAAATACAATGCATAAATTTCCCTCTAAAATTCTAAGAGGTGTTAACATTATTGACACGCGGACTGTTGTCCTCAACTTTGTTATTGCAACGTTTCGATCGTTGTGCTCTCCGGCTTTCACCAGCTGTGCGACGAGCAGTATGTACTTGAACTCGGTGCAAACAGAGCGAGCAATTACTGAGCAGTACTTAAATTAAGATCTAAACGAGATATCCCTAGACATGAACAATTTAGATTAAATAAAGGGTTTCTTTCGAAATCCACCCCCTGTATGTTACCCGTTTCGACATGCCCCTGAAGAAGACCGGAGAGCATAACGGCCGAAAGTATGTGATAATAACAAAGATGAAGATAATAGTCCGCATGTAAATAATGAAACGCATAAGTGTTACCATGTTTCGCTAGCGGCAGCCAAAGTAATCTTCTGGCAATTGATTATGAGTGGAGCTCACTATAAGGAGATTTTATACACCAACGTCAGATTGCCTAATTACTATTTTAATTCAGTTTAATATTTTTCTCCTCCTTTGATGTAGAACTTCATCAAAATTAACACTTTGTTGCTCTGACCATCGCTTTACCGGTGGTAAACAAAAATCACGTAATTTCCAGACATTGGTGAACAGTGTTAGAGAAAAATGACTTAATACCCAGCCAAGGTTGAACGGTGGGTAAAAACTTGTAACTACTTTTATATCTACCGTGAAACGTTACATACTAATTACTAACGAATTTTGACTCTGGAGCTCAGGCAGTAGGGTTAAAATGGTTTAGGAACGGAAAGCTTAAAGTCTTAAGACAGTTTGTGTAACTTAAATGTTGTTGTTTTTTATCCTTTGTGTCTTTTGACAATTTTTTTTTTCATTTCAATGATTTTCTTCTCCCAGTGGTTTTGCCATCTTTCATTCAAAGAATCTTTTTCTCAACACATGAAATGTTTCTAGGATATTTTTCAACTCCCATAATCTTGTCGTTTAATTTTTTTTTTTTTTCCGCACCTGAATATTTTTACCAATAGCTAATTAAATCGACCATGACAATTTCTACATTTCTAGGTTTTATATCCCGATCACATGTCCCGTAACCCATTAGTGTCGTTGGGACACCACATGTACTACAGCCACAGTACATGTGGTGTGTCTTGTGCAAGATAGTTTGACGAAGCCCAACTTGCTCCATGCTGGGTTCAATTCAGTTTTCCTTCTTTTAGTCTGGTTGCCAAGGGATTAACTATTTGCTCATAGCTGGGACCGTAACAGGTGCTACCACCCCGGGTCAGGGTGGACCTGGGAACACCAGCAATTAAGAGGTGGTTCTACGCTCCTCAAAACCTCCTGATCAGAGGCCTTGCTGTTGGATGTAGTTTATCGTCATGCCAAGTATGTCCTGTGAGTCAAATTCTCAAAGCCTTCTTTTTTCATGTCAAACTAATTTCATCTGTCTCATAGTACCGCCTCCACAGATGATCTTTATTTTGCGTACAAGTTGTTTTTTTTTTCTTTAAATCGAAGATAATGATAATAATAATAAAAACACAAACATCAGTCTAAGGAGTTGAAAAAGTTATGGAATATGAATGTCGTAAAGAGTGCTAGAACATTTGGAAAATTAAGAGTGCTTAGAGAAAACTGGAATTGTGGTCAAGATTTTAGATATCCAGAAAACTGTCATTTACCTTGTGTGGATTCTCTGGAAAGTTCTTGAATTGTGGGGGAGTCCCTTTGACACCATGTCTCAGAAACAGAATTTCCATTGATTACGTCAATGTAAGACCTCAGTTCGAATTCCAGTCGAATCCATTGCATTCAAGTGCTAATACCTTTGGGAAAGTCATGAATCCTTTTCTTCACACCTCCGTCCCCACCCCCAAGCTATGAGTCAGTAACAGGACAAACCAGGTTCTATAGCCTTGGATGGCATCTGGTCTAACGCTGAAAGAAATGGCAGCCTATTGCGGGAAAAATCTGCCTCGTCAGTCATGTATCGAAAGATACATGATCGCCTAACCATGTATCACGCATGGCACATATTTTACTGAACACCTCAATATCATCATTATCATAATAATAATATAATTGTAGATTTCCACAAACTGTCATCATTTAATCTACGAGGATTCTCCGAAAGGTTTTTATGTTGTTTGGAGTCTTGTTGACATCACGCCTCAAAAATAGAATTTCCATTGACTACATCAATGTGCGATACCAACATTAATAATAATTTATAATAATGCTTATTTTCCATCTCCATAAAAATAAAACTACACCAATTCCAACAATCGATTTTAAATTCTCGTTGATCGGGAAGCTCTTAAAATAGAATCAAAAGCAATCATTCGAATTTATTTAAAACTAAACGTTGCTAATTCTGTCTGAAAACAACAATAAATTAACATTTTTAGACAGATATGAACATATCAGGATCGACATAGATAGATATACATATACATAGGAAGAACAAGAGATAGACGATCTGCATAATAAAGCTCTCCAATGTTGAAGAATTGTGTGATATCTATCGAAATTTAGTGTCTATCATAATTCTGATTACGTTTAATGTACTAAGTTCCTCCCAAAAGGAGTATACCATGATGAAAAAAATGCTCCAAACTTGATAAAAACAAAGTTTTATCGTCAAAATGTTTGTTTTTTTTCTTCTTAATAACAAAGTATTTTTTATTATTTTATTAATTTGTTTTAATTCTTTGTATCACGTTCGAAATTTGGGGAAAATTTTGTTTTTCTTGCGTCACGGGTGGGCCAGCCATTATTAGTATAGGAAATTTAGCGTCTTTTTAGCGTTAAAACATATTGTTTTGAGAATTCTTGCAAAAATCAAATAATTGTCGCATTATAATAAAATTTTCAGAACTTATTACAAATGAAATTATTTTGTAAATTTTTTTTATTTAGAAAATCTTGGTAGAAGTAAAAATACTTATTTTTTTATACATTTACCACCACTTAATTTTGTGAAATTAAAAAATTCACACACACACACACACACACACACACACACACATATATATATATATATATATATATATATATATATATATATATATATATATATTAGTCAAAAGCAGAACTACTTGGTGAATTTACTGAAAATCTGCTCTGAATCGTAAAAAAAAAAATGAATTAAAACTATCTAATTATTTAATTAGAAAAATTTTTGAATACCTTTATAAATAAGATATAATAAAGATACTATTGTCTTAAGAAAAAAAATTCGCTGGATAATTTTTACAAGAATTGTTTTCATTTGTTTAAAATTTAAGTAGAAGAGTTTGAAATTCTATATTAATTTTGGCTTTTTAGATAATTTTATTAAGTGAAAATTATATTTATCAATCATAGATGGAAAAGCTCAATACAAATCATCAAACACCAATATTTTTAAAAGAAATTTGAATTCTTTTTGTATAAACATGCCGATTTTTGTAAGTGCGTATGACCATACACGACACGCTCAGAAAATAAGGGCGATAACTATAGTAAATTTAAACATTTCTAAAAAGTTTCTAAAAACCTTCCTAAAATTCAATAAAACATCAGATTACGGAGAATATTTTCCTAAATTTCTTAAATTCCGTTTTACAGATAAGTCACCGTAGAATAACATCAGATGTGTTATCAGGTTGTCAATTAGTCAAAAAAGCTACTATCGTGTTAAGAAATGCATTTCTGCGATAAACTTAAAGTAAATATTTGCCTCAAGTCAGATTAATTATAATTTAAATTTTAAATAATAATCCTGAAATAAAGTTTCAGAAAAGTATATTTTATTTTTGGAAGATTTTTTTAATAAAGAGAATTGCATTGCGATGAAAGACGATTAAAAATGGTCGCTAATCAGTTATTTTAGAAAGAAAAAAAAAACTCCATCCAGTCAATTTAAATTAGTTTTTGAAATACAGCAAAGTATTTTGCTTATTGGAAATATTAAATTTAATCTATTAGCTTGAGATTAAAACTAAGATATAAGCTCCAAAAAAGATGTTCTTTAAATTCATTTTAAACTTTAGGTATGGCGTTTTTGTGTAGATCCCAAGTTTAATGTTGACAAAGGGGATCAAGTTTCCATTTAGTGCTTAGCATGACGATATTTATACTACAGGGACATCAAACCCTTTAAAAGAAGAACAATGTACAGCACAGGCACTCGGAAGAAATGTAGATATTTTAATACCGGAATCATAATGGTGAAAAGCCTGCGTTTTATGCGGTTATTTATTAATACAAAAACATGTAATGTAATGTAATGTGTGTATGTAATGTAATGTGTGTATGTAATGTAATGTGTGTATGTAATGTAATGTGTAATGTAATGTGTGTATGTAATGTAATGTAATGTGTGTATGTAATGTAATGTAATGTGTGTATGTAATGTAATGTAATGTGTGTATGTAATGTAATGTAACTATCTATCTATCTATCTATGTATAGAGATTTCCTTTTTTGTTTTTCTACTGTCATATGGGTTAAAACATATGAATAGTGACGGAGATCTACATAGACGATTGGAGGTTGAAAATTTTCAGCTTGGCCCACTTAATTTTAGAATCCCTTAAGACAAACTTGTATCTAGATGAGAATGTGTGTAATATATACACACACACACACACACACATTCATTGCCATCTGTGTATTATCTATAATAATGCATATATAAAATAGTTGTGTGTGTGTGTTTACACAGACATACACTTTCTTCTTTATCATTTATAATAACGCACACACTTTACTTATATAATGTGTGTGTATATATATATATATATATATATATATATATATATATATATACACACACATGTGTGTGTGTGTGGAGGGGTGCAATCTTACATACAGAAATAGAACTAGACTCACATATATGTAAATATACGTACATATCGATTATATAAGTACATAAATACTTCCAAAATATTCCGACGCACAAGCAGCCCCCATATTTCGATGCGTCGTCTTCGTCTGGGTGGCTTTGTCTTGTAATAATAATCTGTTAGTTCGACAGACAACTCATTCGGAGATGATCGCAAAAAGATAACCGTTGTTGTTGGGCGTTATCAAAATAGCCAAGCTTTATGGCAGTTTACACATTTCTGGTTCGATTGTCAACCAGCTCCACTCCGGTCAGGCAGACAGAGTAACGATGGGATGAGACTTTTTCAACCGGCTGACCGCTCCGGTAGGTTTTCGTGTGTGTGTGTCCGACATATGGTCATGACACAGAAACGCGTTTACGGAATAAGGATGTCAGGGTTGAAAAGTGCAAAGATGACATGGAGCTAGGAACAATCAGCTACAGATAGATACCGAGATTTTGTGTGTGTGTGTTTGATATATATCATTCCACCCCAAGCAAGGCAATTAAAGCATTAGGACGCATGAGTTTGCTGGGTGTCAGTGAATATGATAAAAACTATTAAGGAGAGAGAATAATGATAATAATAATAATAATAATAAAAGAATTAACAAGACAGAAGGTAACGATTGGCATTGCAATTAAATCTTTGAAAGGAGTTCCACATGCGAGAAGTGTGATAGAAGAAACTGTTCGCATAGAACTTACGGTTAGATCTAATCATTTCAACTGTAAAATGAGACATTGTCGCTAATCTAGTAGTGCATTAAACTCAGTCTGGGTACCATCCTGAAAGGATGTATAGAAAAGGCACAGAGAAGCTATATTAAAGCAGTTGGAAAGTGACTGAAACCGAGATGCCAGGTCAGAACCAATAACATTGCAGATTCTTTTCTTCGTATTTTTGTCAAGAATCTCTAAATCCATAGCAAAAGCACCAGACTTGATGTGACAACAGTATTCAATGGAATGACTTATAAACGTGAGAGATTCTGACGAGAAAAAATTGTCTGGCTTGACATCGTGAACCATTTTTCCTAACCGACTTGGTAATTTATACAATATAATCTTCCCGCTTGAAAGGCCAAAATGTAAGCAAGAGTTGTAGATAATGCTCCACACTGAGTGTTGTGCCTGTATGTCGGAACCAAATATACTTTAGATATCGCTTTCTGGGTCTATCGCACACGAGAATGGCCACCACTTGCATGAAGGTAGAACTTGCTCTTATCAATAAATATCAGTCACCGTTCGTTTCCCTAAATGGCCATGTTTGGACATCACTAGAGAAGTACACAAAACAGTTATGGTGTAAATGGTAATCTGATTAATAGCAAACGAATAGACCCGTTTACAAAACGGGTAGGTGAAAATTGAAAAAGGTACTGAAATAATTCGTTTAAAGCAGATCTTTAGGATATGTATGAAAAACCAGGATTTAATAAAATATACCGTTTTTTAAATATTTTAATGACAGATCTTTAATGATATTTTTTAATGACATATTTTTAATGGTAAAATGACATATTTTAATGGATTTTTAATGACAAAATGGTATATTTTTTAATGACATTTTTAATGGTATATTTTTAATGACATATTTTTAATGGTATATTTTTAATGACATATTTTTAATGGTATATTTTTAATGACATATTTTTAATGGTATATTTTTAATGACATATTTTTAATGGTATATTTTTAATGACATATTTTTAATGGCTGTGCTTCGTGGTGTAATGGATTGAGAAATCGGAGAGGCGAGTTCGAATTCTAGTCGGGTTCGTTATTCAGCTACGCGCAAATACCCTTAGTAAAGTTATGAATCATCTCTTTTCTCCCAGCTATGGGGTGAATAGCAAAACATACTCGACGGCAATCAATACCACAGAAAATAATGGCAACCTACAGTGGGAAAACTTTCTACCTAGTTAGTTGTCATCAATCGAAAGAGACATTATCGTCCAAGTGGGTATCCCGTATAGCAATTAACTGACTGATGTGAAAAACCTAAGGATTTAACAAAATATATCGTCATTTTTGACGGCATTGGATCCCGTATTTCATAATATAATGATAATAAAAAACACTGTTGAGAGCCCTTGACTATTAAGGGGATTTGCTCTCAGTTGGTCTGCATTGAAAAAAAAAGTCACCAGTTTCTTCTATTTTGACCAGTGCATAATAATTATCACGTCTAGCGTGTCTCGTGGTTGTGAAAGTTGCGTATTCGAACCAAATAGTTGAAAAACTGTTTTCCGGTTTAAAAATTCCTTGGGTTGGAAAACTCGCGCAAAAATTGAAAAAAAATGAAAGTATGAATCCTTTCATACTTTCAATTACTAAATTGTACCATGCTGAGCTTAGTTAATATCATGTTTAGTACCCTAACCATCACTAGAATTAGAATAAAAATATCTACTCCATTTTTTCTTCTGTTTAATAAAAATAAAAACTTAATTCCTTTTATCAGTAATTCAACTATTAGAATATTCACTTTAATAAATGATTTAATTTATTTCCATTTCATTATGAATTATTATTATTAATTATAGACTGTCTTCATCTTATTGGCGTTTATCTGGACGTTCTAAGTCGAATACACTCCAAATGTTAGTCATCATCATTAGTCGCTGTTTCCGCCTGCAGCAGCAGACGAACTTACATAAAGTCTTTCCGGCTATTTTTTATGATCTCGGGCAAGTTTATTAAACGTCTGCCACAAAGTAGTTGGTGATCACAAAATGATATTATCCCTTCACCTCATTTTGGTTTCCCTTTGCTTCTTTTTCCAGACAATCTACCCTCAAAACTCAATTTAGGTAGGTGTACAGTAAATTTTTCAATATCTCCAAATAGTTTCAATGATTTACTCGGGGAAAATACCGAAACGCGAAGATAAAGTGGTTGTTTTTCACTTTGCCTACCAGCTTATGATCTGTGATGATTCGTATCATGTGGTTTGAGATTGTTTCAATTTGAGCTAAAAAGAATTTTGATTCTATGTCACGCAATCGAAATCAAATAAAACAACTGGCAAAATTTACTTTTTTTTGCATTTTTTTTTTTTTCATTTTGTTCCTTTTTATTTTGTTCCTTTTTTTTTCATTTCGTTCCTTTTTTTTTTTCCATTTCGTTCCTTTTTTTTTTTTTTTTTTTCATTTCCTTCCTATTTTTTTTTGGTTTGTATTTTGTGGGATGTTTCTTCAATTATTTGAATTTTAAGTTGTGCTTTGTCAGTGAAACAATCTTTTGGTTTAATTAAAGGTTTATTTATTTTGCCTCTTGAGTAAAACGGTTAACAAATATTTGGAATACATTTGGATAGCCTTTTATACCATCTGCACAGAATGGATTTCACCACACCTTGTTTAATACCCGTTTTAATTGAAACCAAGATCAATTATTATAGCAGCCCAAAACCATCATATACGTAATCCAGTTTCCTATCCTTTGTTGCTTAAAATAGTTTTTGTACCCCCCTTACTATCCTTCGCAGTCCCTGTACAGGCTCATTAGGGAGATTATTCGATGTATCCATCTACCCCTCTTATCTTTAATATATCCTGTGGGTGTCATATTCTCCAAGTTCTCTTTCCTATGTGGCTCAGAAGTAACCTTTCTCTTTCTATTTTCCTTCAAATTTCCTGTTTGATCACATGTTCATTCGCTTGTATTCTCAGCATCTTTCTGTAGAATCATGTTGTCTAAGCTTCATCTATAAGAAAATTGTTCAGTATTCACTGCCTTTATAGAAAGATTGCTATTACGTATCGCCTTACTACTCTTTGTTCCTAACGAATTTTTTTTGGTTCTTACTACTTTTATTTAAATTCTGTCAGGAAGCATTTTCATTAACATTTGCCGGGTTTGCGGCCGTATCGCGTTGAAACACTGGTACATATACGATCATCGTAGTTAAGCAACTTGGATCCTTAGATGGGTGGCTGCTTAGGAATAACATGTGCTGTAAGTTTGGATGATGATAATAGCTTGGAATTGGAAGTCTGAAAGCTGAGTTCCAATTCCAGTCGCGTTTGTTATATTCACTTACGTGCAAATACCTTTCGGAAAGGTATGAATCCGTCTTTCCCTCCATCTATGGGTTAATTAATAGGACTTGTATCAGTTAATCCTTATCTCCAGAAAATTTTAACAATATAAATAATCTGCAAAAACCACAGAAAACCAGTTAATCTTATCAGTTAGCTTTTCTCTTATTTTTCCTTTGTTAATCTTTATCATAATCTCTACGGCCGTTAAATTTAAGTAACATTAAATATACCTCAATAATTAAATATTTCATCTCAGAATTCAAATAATTTAAAACTATTAATGTGTAATAAAAATCAAAATATTTCATGAACATTTTAACTTATGGTATGACATTATGATTATAAATTTGTGTGCTGTTAAATCATCGGTTCTTGGCTTACGGCCACATCACATTGAAACACGGGTTCCCGTACTGTCACCGAAGTTAAGCAATGTCGATCTTGGCTAGTACCTATACGGGGGACCGTTTGCGAATACCAGGCGCTGTAAGCTCGGATTGTGTGTGTGGGGTAATGGATAATGGCTCGGAATTGTTAATCAGAGAGTTCCAATTCCAGTTGGGATAAGCCGTAGAAAAAAAATCAGTCTTATAAGCTTTTTTTCTTAGAGTGTTGATCTAAACCAAGTCGAATATTCTAGATCTATTAAATAGAAGTGACATGAAATATGCCTAAATAATGAAATATTCCATCTATGGGTGATCATGTCTATTTGCATTCTTTGCCGTTTCTTTCTGCGGTAGACTGGTTACCAACCAAGGCTATAGGACCTAATCTGTCCTACTATTCAACCCAAAGCTAGTGGGAGAAGAGATGGATTCATACCTTTCCCAAGGGTATTTGCACGTAATTGAATGTAACAAGCGTGACTGGAATTCGAACTCGGCTCTCCGATTTGCCATTTCGAGCCGATATCCATTACATCACATCTATTAATGTGTAATAAAATTAAAGAAAATATTTCATTAAAATTTGACATCGTTGTGTGCCAATATGACAAGATTTGAGCATTGTCTAATCCTCGGCTTTGATGCTTGAATTTAAGAAGTGAGCCATGAAAGACAAATTCCAAGGACCCCCCCCACACACACACACACACCGGGATGCAACTGCAACTCTCGTTATAAACTATTACGATTCTGATTTCGCTCTAATAGTCGGGGGATATTCGACTGAAAATAATTCGGCAAAAAGCAACAATAAAATAAAGATTAATCCGAAATGAACTGTCGGATCCAACACCATCTATCCAACAGCGAACACCTACATTAGCACGATGGTCAGCAAGTACGCACCCCCACTCCCTGACCAAGTCGCTAGTGTCGTGAGTTCACTCCTCAGTCGGTACCTCTTCATTTGTTACCTTGTGTCAAACATAAATAAGTAAGCTGCCATAATCTAATCAGGATATTATTGACGTTAGAACTGTATGTTTCTTATGTATATTTTAATTCGTATTCGACTCATATTCGCTTAAATCTGTGATTCCCGAACTTTTTTTCTTTGGGTCGCATTTTCGGAATAAAAATTTACTCGCGCATCACCCACATTTTTTGTAATATAAAGTACATTTAAAGTACATTTAAATTACATTTAAAAATTTTAAAAAATAAAGAGGGTAAAATGGAGATGAACGCGGATTCGAAGTCAGGATATTATCATTGATAACTCTCTCCTATAATTTGCGGACCCCAAATACTATATTCTTAATACTGAATATAAGGCAAAATTTTCACAATGATAAAACCGCTCAATAATTAGTTATAACTATTTAGCTCTGTCATTACAAGTAATCCATAATTAATATTTTAAATTTTGAAATCATATTTAGTTTTGGCATATGAATTTTTTGAAACTGTTTTTAAATCTTTGATTGTCTTTCAATCATTCCGCCTCACCCGCTATCCTCTTCCGCCTCACCCATCAGGCACTTCGCACTGGCTTAGACTGTCGCACAGCTATAGCAGTGAAGCACCCAGTGAGGAATGAATTTGATACTACTTGTATCGTCATTCATAGGAATTTTTTAAAAAATGATTTTTTATTTAATTTACACCTTCTCTATACCGTAACAATTAAATTATAAGGAATTAAGGATTTTTTCCTTATTGCTTTAAAGGTCATTTTGTTGATACACGTGTTTGAGTAGACGTCCTGTTTAATTTTTGCTTATTATAAACGGTGTGAATTACGTCTACTGGCCTGCTCATTACAAAGAATTAATAAAGAAAATGGGCTCTCTGGCAGGATTTGAGCCTGTGTCCCCGTTTGTAAGGGAAACCACAGTCTGATCCAGCGTGCTTTATCCCGTTCAGCCACAAAGAACATCACAGCCTAGTGAGGTTCCCGCCCTGTCGGCTGGGGCTTCACAATACGCCGACTCCACCTCTGCAGAGAGGTAAGACCCTCTCCCCAAATAAGGCGTCCTGGGTAAGACGATAATCTATATCCAACAGCAAGGCCTCTGATCAGGAAGCTTCGAGGAGCTTGGGTCCACCCTGACGTGGGGTGGTAGCACCTGTTTGTCCAAGATATGGTCAAATAGTTAACCCCGAAACTGGGTTCAAAACACTATGACAGTATAAAAATAGGTTTTAATACCAGCAATAAAAATCTTGTCGGCATTAAATAACACATTGAGGTTGATATGCCGTAAAACAAACCAAACCAGCGTGGTTCAACCTAGCAGGATCAGACTTGAAGGAAAAATATTGTTCAGTATTTCCTTATGGTTACCCACCATATACAGGAGGCGTTACATTTAACTGGGTTATCTTAACCAGGCGCAAAACCTCACACCTGGGGTGCCCAGTAAGGATCAAATTTACGATACGAACACGCGATCCATCTTAGGCATTGCTCTATGTCAAGCGCCTTACATTTGATGGAATCTTGTATTTGTACACGCGTCATAAGATACCAAACTGAGCTTCATGCAGAGCCTCGCCGAGGGAGACTCGAACTCGCTACAGCAGCATTAGTTTGCTCGACTACTTGCTGAACACGAAACCGCAGTGCGTATGCGTCTAGAACTGAGAACCCGTCTTCCTCTCTGACTGCGTGAACGTCCGCTTCCTTGGCGTGCGTGCGTGTGTCCACCCGTGCGATATGTTTGTTTGCACGCGTGTCGCACCTGATCTAATCGCGGGGATCTCTTTATCTTATCTCGTCAATCTGTTCAATTTAGTTTTGGAAAGGAGAGATTACGCGCCAATGGCCGATGGTGGGGT
>CAHIKZ030000129.1:1230000-1262500 GCA_903632075.3 Acanthosepion pharaonis | reverse complement strand
TATTAAGTCTGAATTTACTAAAGAGGTTTTAATTATATGTTCGGTGTTATTAATTAAATAAATGGAAATTTACCAAATCTTTAATGGACTATAAAACCAAGGTACTTAATATATTGGGTTGTTAGTGTATGATGAATAAATTGGTGTTGTATGATGTACAAAGTTCCAATATTAGCTTTGATATGTCCTATATGCCGTCAGAAATGTTGGTCTTGTATGCCATCAAATAAAATCTGTATAATTCTTGGAATAAGTGATGACTTCAAATTACAGAATGTTTAACAAAGTGCAGTGCTATTAATTAAAAGAATGAAATTGCACAACATTTTTAAAAGAACCGGATTCTAAGCTCTTTATTGTGTCGGTTGAGGGTTAAACAGGAAATGGTCAAAATGGCGACGAATCTAAAATGTACTTAAATTAAAAGTGGTTGGTGAACAAAGAGAAAATAGGCGTTGTACTCTGGTAAGAGAACATTCTTTCTGTTGTTCGCCAAGGAAGAACTAGAAGATAGAGTACATCATCTTTCTGGCTTCAAAGATCATTCTGTGATCAAATGCTGTTAAATCTTACCCGAATTCTATCGCTGCCACAGCTACACTACTTCTTTACCGATTGCGCATACGGCGTCTGCCTGCGTCTGTTTTTTATAAGCAGGGAGAGTGAAAGCATTCAATGTAATTTTTTTTGTATTTCAATTTGTTTGTTTTTTATTTTGTTTGTTTTTTATTTTGTTTGTTTTTTATTTTGTTTGTTTTTTATTTTGTTTGTTTTTTATTTTGTTTGTTTTTTATTTTGTTTGTTTTTTATTTTGTTTGTTTTTTATTTTGTTTGTTTTTTATTTTGTTTGTTCCTTCGGGTTGTGAGTGATCATGGTTCTCCACGTATCCCTATCTTTTGTAACATGTACCAATATTTGATTTTTACTATACCATCAATTTACACAGGCAGGCTATTCAATGTTTTCTTTCTTCCCTAAACTTTTAAAACTGACGTTCACTTAATGAAAAGCCCAATCAAGAGCCACTCAAGGCAGAGGATTACTGAATGAGATGTAAGATGTGAAGCCGTTGTGCTTCGGGAAACATCCATGCGGGAGTATGTTCTACAAATTAGCAGTTATTCCTGCTTTCAATATGTATTTTTCATGTCATATTCTCCAAGCTCGCTTTCCTCATGTGTCCCAGAAATTTCAACTGTTACTTTCTAATAAGTATTAGTGTGCGTTTTTTTTTTTTTTTTCATTTTCCTTAAAACATTCTCGGGGCTCACGTCTTCTGTAGAACCACATCTTTGCTATGAGAAAATTACCCAACACTCGATTATATCGGAGAATTGGTATTATCCCGCAGTATATCACTGTAGTATATTGCTGCTGCTGATGCGACATTCACCCTGGGCGGTTTGAGCCGGCTTCTTCCTGTTATGAGAAGAAGATTCTTGGGATAAATTACAGAAGTCGGGTACCCAGGCCTACTCGAATAACGTTCTTGCTTGCCGCGGGATTCCCACAGACGCAGAGACAGGAACGACCAGAAGCCGCCGGTTACCGATGCAGACGCTCCACTGTAATATATTACGGTGACTTTAATAATCTAAAATGTTTTTGAAGCGTTACGTGAACGGATCTAACATTTCTTGGGTATGACGATAAACTACAACCGTCAGCAAGTCTTTCTGATCGAAAGATTTGCGGTTTTGAGGAGCGTGGATGCACCTCTTAATTGCTATTGTCAGGCAAATAGTGACCCCCCCCCAACAAAAAAAGAACACTATGAAAGTAAAAATGTACATGTTTATAGTAAAATTACCAATAATACATTTTTATATAAAAAAATTGTCAGCAATATATATTTATAGTAAAATTAACTGCAATACAGTAAAATTACCAATAATACATTTTTATATAAAAAATTTGTCAGCAATATATATTTATAGTAAAATTAACTGCAATACAATAAAATTACCAGTAATATCTTTCATCTGTATTTAATTATGAAAGCAGAATAAAATATCATTTTTTTATTATTTCAAAGTTCCCAAGAAACTTAAATTTCGGCATTAAATGACCCATAAGGAGTTGATATGCCGTTAAAGGAACACACATTTCGTTTGAGTCAACATGATAATCAGCCTAGTTGAGTTATGGCCCTTTCAAATTGCAACTTCTGTTGGTTGATGTTCATATGCGGTTATATGGAAAAGAATAAAGTAGAAAGGAACTTAAGAGGGAAGACAATCATAAAGTAACAAAAATGAAACCTGATAGTAAAGAACAAGAGTAAAGAAATACTGAACGACGCAAAATAAAAGGAATAAAATAAAGTATGAAAAGAAAAAAGCGATGGAATAGAAGATAGAAAATGAAAGAAAACTGCGGAACAAAAGAGAGAAGAAATGAAAAAAGAAGGAACAAAAAAAGAAACCAGAGGTGATAAATAAGACAAAAAAAGAAACATCAAATCGAAGAGAAAGGAAAGACAAACAAATGAGTCCAAGAGGAAGAAACGTTGGACATTTAAAATATATAATCAGTAATGAACAAACGGAAAAGCAATTTTGAAACTGAGGAAGAAAAAGTCAGCCGGTGAAAGCGGGTAGGAAAGAAGGTGGAAAAAAATGATGGCGACTAATGTAAAGTTCTTAAATACTCAATCAAAATGTCGGAGATTTAAATTAATCTTATGTCATGGCGTTACATTTTACTACTCCTACAGATTAAAAGAACAACAAATAAACGATTCGCCCTATATATATATATATATATATATATATATATATATATATATATATATATATATATATATATATATATATATACACACTCGACTCTCTGTCGAATTCGAATTGAAGGTCAAGCCAGCACATGAGATTTGATTGTAGTGGTGAAGGTTTTGTGCAGAACCATTCACCCTTTTTGAAGGGCCGAATACAGAGACCTGGTGCACTACATGCCTCAGAGTCCCCAAACGACCCTTCGCAGGTTTTCAATTCAGAGTTGGCCTTCTCCTAGACCAGTTGCCATCCATGGCTATAGAACCCAGTCTGTCCTGCTATTTACCCATAGCTGGAGGGAGAGAAAGAGGCTTCACACCTTTCCCAAGGTTATTAGCACGCAAGTGAATGAAATGGATTCGACTGGAATTCAAAAATTTATAATATATATATATTTAAAATTATATATATATATATATATATATAATGGGGAGAGAGAGTGACGAAAACCATAGGTAAAGAGTATTTTGTCATTTTTATCAGTTGTTGTTTGCATGCGAGTGAAAGTAGATCAGTGGATAATGTATAAAACTTTGATATTTTTCATATCGCCTGCTTTCAAATATTCGGCTAACAATCTTCATGATGTTTACATTTTATCGAGATATATATAAAGTTAATAATAAAGTAATTATTTATTTATAATTATTATTAATTAAAAAAAAAAAAAAGAAAAGCCTACACTCATTATCAAATATCAACATGGTAACAATGAAAATTATTTATTTATAATTATTATTAATTAAAAAAAAAAAAAGAAAAGCCTACACTCATTATCAAATATCAACATGGTAACAATGTGCTGAGCGTGTTTGGGAAATTATTATTATTTATTTATAATTATTATTAAAAAAGAAAGCCTGAAAAAAAAATTATTAAAAGCCTATTAAAATGTGCTGAGCGTGTTTGGGAAAAATTTATAATTAAAAAAAAAAAAAAAGAAAAGCCTACACTCATTATCAAATATCAACATGGTAACAATGTGCTGAGCGTGTTTGGGAAATTATTTATTTATAATTATTATTAATTAAAAAAAAAAAGAAAAGCCTACACTCATTATCAAATATCAACATGGTAACAATGTGCTGAGCGTGTTTGGGAAATTATTTATTTATAATTATTATTAATTAAAAAAAAAAAAAAAAAAGCCTACACTCATTATCAAATATCAACATGGTAACAATGTGCTGAGCGTGTTTGGGAAATTATTTATTTATAATTATTATTAATTAAAAAAAAAAAGAAAAGCCTACACTCATTATCAAATATCAACATGGTAACAATGTGCTGAGCGTGTTTGGGAAATTATTTATTTATAATTATTATTAATTAAAAAAAAAAAAGAAAAGCCTACACTCATTATCAAATATCAACATGGTAACAATGTGCTGAGCGTGTTTGGGAAATTATTTATTTATAATTATTATTAATTAAAAAAAAAAAAAAAAAAGCCTACAATGTGCTGGGCATTATCAAATATCAACATGGTAACAATATCAACATGCTGAGCGTGTTTGGGAAATTATTTATTTATAATTATTATTAATTAAAAAAAAAAAAAAAAGCCTACACTCATTATCAAATATCAACATGGTAACAATGTGCTGAGCGTGTTTGGGAAATAATAAACATTTGTAGATACATACATGAGACAATCTATAAATTGAGTTAAAAGTAAGAAGAAAAAAATCACCCTTGATAATGCCTAAAAGTATAGCCGAAAACGCCTGGATATATATAAAATATTCGAAAGATTTTCTATATAATTTATGACCTGAAAAAAAATTATAAGAACACATCAAAAGTTATTAAAAAGAAAAAAAAGCACCGTCAGTCGTTGTGAACGAAACTTTCACATACATATTTTTTTTCACGTCTTAAAATGGATAAAGGGGATTTATTATTATCAACTAATTTTGTTTCTATATTTTATGCATATTTATTTATTACGCATGTGTGTACTGTTAACTATATGAAAGGTACAAATGTTTCCCACACAGAGATGTAATGTGTATTTTATATATACGAGGGTCATTCAATAAATAAGGTGAATTTTTCGGTATAAGGACTTCTAATACAGATAGAAGCTTACTTTTTTTCTTTTTTTTTTTTTTTTTTCAGCCTAGTCTCCCAGCACTGTCACACACTTTTCCCATCTGTGCACAAGCTTCCGTATTCCCTCAGCGTAAAAATCTTTGGACTGATGTCTCAGCCAGTCGCTCACAACACTTTTGACTTCGTCACTTTTAAACTTCGTGCCTCTCGTGAACGCTTTCAAGGGACCAAACAGGTGAAAGTCTGAAGAGGCAAGGTCGGGTCTGTAAGGGGGATGAGGGGGCAGTTCCCAGCCCAGCTCGTTGATGGTCTGCACCGTTTGGGCTGCTGTATGAGGCCTTGTGTTGTCATGATGCAAGATGACTCCTTCTGACTGATGACCCCTGCGTTTGTTCTTTGTCCTTCTTGACCTGCCTCAGCAGTTCACAGTAGTTCTTCTGTCAGACTGAATGAGGTCATTAACTGATTCGATCACCTCAGGAGACCTCAGTTCTGTAGGCCTCCCAGGCCTGTCTTCATCCTCAACACTGCTCCGTCCTTCTTTTAACAATTTAGCCCACTTGTGGACATTTTTTTGGCTGAAACATGTGGCGCCATACACAGTTGACATTCTCCTATGAATTTCAACTGGTTTGCACCCTTCAGCAACCAAAAACTTGATAACTGACCGCTGTTCAATCCTGGATCATGCTTCTTCGTCGGCCATCTTTGTTAATCGCCAAAACTCTCAAAGTTTTTTTTTTTAATCTGCAAAAAAAATTAAATCCATGTGAAAAAGAAGTAAAACAAAAAAAATAAAAAGTAAGCTTCTATCTGTATTAAAAATCCTTGTACCGAAAAATTCACCTTATTAATTGAATGGCCCTCGTGTGTGTATATATATATATATATATATATATATATATATATGTTCTTTTACAAGCTGAATAACTCACCGGGTTTTTCAGTTTTACTTACAATTGGTATGAAGATGTTTAACCTTCTTATCTGAAAAAAGAACCTCAAATAGTTTAATGTTTTTTTTTTTTTTTTTGTTTTTGATTTTTACATGTTAAACATTTTGTGGGATGGATAATTATGCTGTAACACGATTTGAACAATATTGCGGTTACACACTCTGTGTGTGTATATATATATATATATATATATATATATATATATATATATTAATTGATTTAAAACATGTTTTTTCGCTACACAGTTCCAACCATGTTTCAATATCTTACTGTTCTTTCTTTTTATTTATATATATATATATATATATAATTAAATTTAAGATGTTATGAATGAGACAGTATGCTAGAGAATGCATAAAGTAGTAAAATTAATAAAATAAAAACTCCTTAATAAGATTTTTAAAGTACTTTTCAGTTTCTTTCAAAATATTCAGAGTAAAAAGATTTTAATATTTTGGTTTCTTAATTTTAATCAAAATTGTAAAATAATCCAAAGTACCTGCAATGTTATTCATCCTGACCTGGCATCTCGATTTTAGATACGTTCCCCCGGCTGTAACGTGGCTCCCCAGTCATTTTATCTAAATACTTTCATGAAAATTAAACTTTCTTCTATGATATCTAAGCACTATGAAATTAAGCGACAAGCTCGCATCATTTTAAAGCTGAAATGGCTAGATGTAACCGGAAGTTCTTTGGTGAGTTTCTACTATCACACTTCTCGCTTATAGGACTCTCTTCCGGCATCTTGCTTCAGTCAACATTGATCTTCAAACCTTTAAATTTCACCTGGTATTTCTGAGAAGGAATGAAAACGCCTATGCTGGGTTTCATACAAGATCAGTGGCGCAATTTTCAATTGGGAAGTTGTACAAATCAGTCAAGGGGTCGTCACGAAGAAAATACCGGAATGAGATCCCCTCTGCATGTTTGGTAATGGGATATATATATATATATATATATATATATATATATATATATTTATACGTTATTTTTATTTTATAGATACAAATATTGAAGTAACTGCTATGTTTATAATAAACAGTATTAAAATTTACCGCCTGAATTTCAGAAAATTTCATAGAAAATATGACTTCCTACACGGAACCGTCATATAGCCTGACGTTCTATACCATTTAGCCTCAGAGGAAGCATCTGGTTAGCAAGGTCAAATTAGTGTTTTTAAACTACAAATTTCCCATGATTTCTCTCGAATGCTCATATCTGCTCGAAGCGTCTTAAACAAATGACATCATATAATATGAAGTCCGACAATTATTTTAAAAATAATGTATAAACAGAATATATATTAAAATAATTTTCAGACTTCGTCCACTTCATAATATATTTTGTCATTTCTTTACGCTAAGATACGCTACGAGCTGATAAAGTACATGTTTAATAATTATTTCACCCCAACCAAGGCAATAAACCTTTATTTGTCATCTTCTGTCTTCTTAATTCTTATTATTTTAATGCTCTCTCTTCTTGATAGTGATTTTTTCCCCCTCTCTCTCACATAGTAACCCATTGTCTTAGTGGCTTTATTGCCTTGCTTAGAGTGAAACAATGTTTTAAAATGCATTTTATCTGTTTTAGTTTCAGTGGAAATATTAATTTTTTTATTAATTCCACGAATACACCACATTTTTGTTGATTTTATTTTGTTTCGGGAATGTTTGTTTTCTTCCACTGTGGAAAATTGATGCAATACATTCTTTCTTCCTTTTCGCATCGCCTCTTGGTTTTGCATCTGCCACAGCTTATACGTTGATTTTGTTTATTAGCTGGGTGGGGGTTCTACATTTCCCAACGGAGTCAGCGGTCAGTTTTTGAAAAGAGAGGATTTTGAATGCTGATTTTTCAAAGCGATCAGGTTCCCTCCCACTGATAAGATTGGTGCAACACATTCTTCCAAACCATCATTTCCCTTCATTTAATTTTTTACCGGATTAATATCTGAGGCAAAATGCACGGAAGTGTGTAGGTCGGCTTAAGGCACTCAAACGATTCAAGAGAAACCGGATAGTTTTCTAATCCGGGTGGATCAGTTTAATGTGAAAGTTGATTTGACAGGAGACATGGAAGGGTCAGACCGTGCAGAACTGTTGATATTCTCCCAAAGACATTGTCGGAGTAAAACCCGAAAAACAGGCATTTTTGAGTTGAGTTTCTCAAAAGTAATAGGTGACAAAGATAGCTTGATCCCTTGAACACATACCCGGAAACACACACACATTTATAAAGAATCATAGCCTCCATTGTACAGTAGCTAAAGAATTTTTAACGCTTTTATATATCATTACAACACATTTAGCCAAATTGTGACCACGGTTTTTATTCGAAGAATTCTTTGGACATCTTTCGATATTTAAGTGTTCGAATCTGTCTACAAGAGAATGGGAGAATTTATGCCGGTCAATTCGCATACACACACACTCACTCTAGCCATTTAAGAAGACATGAACAAATGCTCTTTTATACAAATTTATAATCGGGTATGAGGTGGTAACAAATGAATCGATATAGGCATTTAAGCATCATTATAGCGACTGGCTAAATTTCACGCATTAGTATGGGAAAGATAATTGAAGTGAATTTGGATACAACACGATCTTTGATGCCAGACTGGCGGGTCATCCAAAAACTGCCGATTTACTAAAATTTTCACGTACAACTATCTCTAGAGTGTACAGACAATGGTTAGAACAAGAAAAATCCAGTCAGCGGTATTTTTATGAGCGAAAATATCCTGTGAATAAAGAATGTCAAAGGAGAATTTTCAAACTTGTTTAAGTTGATAAAAAAAACAATAGCTCAACTAATCGCTCTTTACAACGGGAATACCAGAAGAGTATCTCTGAATGCAAAACACGTCGAACCTTGAAACAGATGGGCTACAGCTTCAAAAAACAACATTCAGTGCCACTCTTATCAGATAAGAACTGGCTATAATTCATTAATAATTACAGAAATTGGACAACAGAAGATTGAAAAAACATTGCCTGATTTGATGGTTTGCCACGATTTCTGTTTCGACATTCGGAGAGTAAGGAGATAAATTGGAGTAAAAAACATGAAAGTATTTATCCACCAAGTCTTATGCTAACAGTTTAGGCTGGTAGTGGTGGTGTAATGGTATTGGAATATTTTCTTAGCATCCAGTATCGTTCAAATTTCATAGCCTTAAATTATGACGACGTTGCACCTATCCTTTGTTTGCCACTTCCATCAGGATAACGCACCGTGTCCCAAATAAGAAATAGTGGTAGATTAGTTCGGTGAACGCCGCGATGATTTGTGTGTGTGTGTGTGTGTTAAAGTAGCTGCTATTGTCACCGCATCTCAATCCCATAGCTCATCTTTCTGATGTAGTGCGATGGGAGATTCGAATGTGCAGCTAATGAATTTATTAAAAGAAATGCAGAATGCTACAATCACAGGATAGATTCAAATATCGAAAGATGCTTCCAGGGTATCATCGAATCCATGCCAAGGAGAAGTGAGGTGGTTCTAAAGGCAAACATGGTCTAACCCAGTACTAGAGGAGGGGTATACCGAATAAAGTGTGTGTGTGTGTGTGTGTATATATATATATATATATATATATATATATATATATTTTTCAAGCATGTTTCCTTGAATAATAATTTAATCCTCTCAAATTCACGGGTCAATTTCTTAGTGCTGTTGCAAAACTGATTAAGAAAGTTGCCGTAGTTTTCGTTATTTCTTTTATTTCCCCAAGTAATTTCAGTCGCATCCAAGATCATGTTTAAGGGTGATTTGCTAAGACCAAAATCAATTTAATTGATAACTGTGATTTTTTTTTTTTTTTTTTTTTTTTTTTTTTTTTTTTTTTAATGCGCATGAAATGCGCTCCGTTATAGTCAGTTTACGTTAAGAATATGTAAGGGAGGTAATTTAGTTTGAATTTTTTTATTATTAATGTTTTAAAATATTCAACCTGCATTTTTTTTTTTTTTTAAATATATAAATACGTAAATAAATATAAATAAATTTTGTATTATTTTTAGCTTAAATAATCTCATCCGGTTATATATTTTTTTCTTCACGCTAGATATTTTTGTATGTTTACAATTTTGGCCTTTTTTTCTTCACTAATGATCTTTCATTAACCAGTTTTGCCTTGCTCTGGATATAACATAATCACCTATTTTTCTTTCCTGCACACAGTTATTATCTTAACTATCTTTTTTAAAATTCAATTATGTTTTCTAAGTTGCTGGTTTTTTCAAAAATTATCTTCACATTGTTTTTTAATCCCAGATTTTGTGCGAGCTAGTTTTTTCGGTAATTTTATCAAGTAAAAACATTTTCTATAAATAATGGGCAATGGTTTTTTTGTTTTTTAAATTCAATTCTGTTTTCCCTCTACATTAAGCTCTCTCAAAATATTTTTTTCAATATTTTTATTTGAAAAATTTTTCATTTTCCTACATTCAATGCCTTTTAGATTTTGTTCAGATTTTGTTTTACCATTCTCCATTTTAACTTTCTGTTTTTTGGGTACACCTTATTTTTATTTTCTACAGGTAATGAACGACTTTCAAATCAGTTATTATCTTATCATGCTATCTTTTTTAAAATTTTGTAAGTTATTTTTTCTCGTTCACTTTCTTTTATCTGTCACTATTAACATCATCTCTGTTCACGGTAATTTTATGCACTATTTTAGATTTTGTGCAACCTCATTAATTTTACACTTCTGATGTTTATCAAGCCTTAGGAGACATAAAATGCATTTTTTTGTATTTTTTACCATGATTTTTTTTGTGGAAGTGTTAAATTTCTACAATTCTTGTTTCTACTGCCCTCTTCTAATAAGGAAATCTCATAATTTAATTTTTTCTTCAAAAAAAACAGAATTTTTATTTGAAGAATTTCTAGATAGCCTACCGTTTTTTTTGTTTTTTTTTTTTTTTGTTTTGTTTTTGATTTTTTGTTTTGTTTGTTTTTTTGTTTTATATTTTTAACTTTTTGTTTTGTTTGTTTGTACAGGAGATATTTTCAGTTTTTAAATTCAATTTTTTTTTTTTGGTTTTGAACGACTTTCAAATACATATTTTTGTTTGATTTTTTTTTTGAGGTTTTTGTTTGTTTTGTTTTTTTTGTTTTGTTTTTTTTATTTTGTTTTCTTTTTCACTGTTTTTTTTTTTGTTTTCACTACCATTTAGTTTTGTTTTCTTTGTTTTGGCCACGTTTGTTTTATGTTTTTTTTTATTTTGTTTTTTTAATATTTTGAGCCTCATTAATTTTTTGTTTGTTTTGTTTTGCAACATTGAACGTTTTGTTTTGAGACATAAAATGCACGTTTTTTTTGTATTTTTTTCACCATTATTATTGTTGTTTTGGAAGAGAATTTTATTTTATTTTTTTGTTTTATTTGTTTTTTTTTTTTTTTTTGCTTTTGGTTTTACAATTTTTTGTTTGAAATGTTTTTGTTTGAAGTTTAATGTTTTAAGTTTTTTTTTGTTTTTTTGTTTTTAGAGAGACAGAAATTTTTTTTTTGTATTTTTTTTAATTTTTTTTGTTTTTTTTTTTTTTTTTTTTTTTTTTTTTTTTTTTTTTTTTTTTTTGTTTTTTTTTTTTTTTTTTTTTTTTTTTTTTTTTTTTTGTTTTTTTTTTTTTTTTTTTTTTTTTAAACCAAGATAAACACTCTCCTGTATCTTTCAATGGTTAGCCCGTGTTGCTACCCGTAGTAACTTAAACATGACACGACCAATTTTTAAATTATACTTGCGTTGATATATATATATATATATATATATATATATATATATATATATAATATACGAGAAACTGATTTAAGTAACCCGGCAGAAGGTGGATATGCTACAAACTGTAATAATACACCACATCCAACACAATCACACATCCGTCCTGGGTATGCCGACAAGCTAGCTCCAACGGCAAAGCCTCTGATCAGGGAGTTTTGAGGAGCTTAGAACCTTCTCTTAATTGCTGGTGTTTCTAGGTCCACCCTCACCTGGGGTGGTAGCACCTGTTAGGGTCCCAGCTATGAGCAAATAGTTGACCCCCAAACTGAGGTCAAAACTATGAATGTGTAAAAATAGGTCTTTATACTAGCAATACATTTTTGTAAAAGATTATTACCAGCAATAAATTTTTGAAGAAAAACTTATTACCAGCCATACATTTTTTTTTAAAAATTGCTGCCTAAATATACACTATATATATATATATATATATATATAGGCAGCAATTTTTCATTAATGCATGTTTCATTAAATAATATAGACAAGTTTTGTCTATTTATTTTAAGTAAGTTCCTTTCATATTGTCTGATAAGCTTAATAACATGTTTAAATCCAATCTTTCAGTTTACATAAGCCATTATCAAAAGCTTAGATTGGATTTAAAAATGTATCCATATGGTGATTTCCTTTCGTCTTTCAATGATAATGTTATTAAGCTTATCAGACAATATTAAAGTAACTTACTTAAAATAAATATACAAAACTTGTCAATATTATTTAATGAAACACGCATATATATATATATAGTTTCGGCATGGTGACTATAAGTTTCACGCTTCAATGTTTGTCGATTTCAATGTTCACACTGTCTATATCAATAAAATCTCAATTTACTGTACTGGGTACTTTTCCGTTCAAATACAGTACATTTAAAACGTATAAGTTTGAAGGGTGTTCTCGTATCGTAGGAGAATCGTTAGATATTATCTATTAATTGAAATGCGAAGATTTCCCTCATTGAATTTCTATAGTTCAGCTCTGAATGAGAAAGATTTGCTGCAGTTAGTAGATTATGTATATATTCAAATTTTATCTTCCTATTGTCTTATTAAAAACAGGTATCTATTATCAAATACAAGCAGATGAAAACAACACCATCTTAACTCTTTCGATGAACAAGTCGATTTACATCTATTTCTATATAGTGTCCTGACAAAAGTCTTTTCTCTTCATCTCTCATAACATCCTCTCTTAATATTTGAAAGGTGGAACTGCTAAGATCTTGCTTTAGATATAAGAATGAAAATGACGTTGTCCGCATACTCTATGGAGCACCGGGAACGGTCTCCTACAAAAGGACGGAAAGAATTCAAATCCGTGCAAGAAGTGAGGTCGTAAAACCTATTATGTTTGTCGAGAAAGTTTGAGATATCTTAGATTTGCTGTGATGTGACGCTAGCAAAGAATATGACATGCCTCTGATTTTTTTTTTTTTTTTTTACAATGTTTACCCTGTACAAGAACCAAAGCCACTCAACGTAAAGGTTTACAGGGTAAGAAGCTCAATTTATGGGGATATGTGTGGAAGATAACGGTTAACCCTGGACTTGAACAGGTTAAGTTTTTAGTGATTGGAGAAGTATTCTCTTGGGAGTAGGTTCCACGAAATACAAGCAAAAAAAAAAAAAAAAAGACGTATCAAGAAACGAAAAGCTGGAATCGTACCTATAATCCTTGGAGCAAGGTCGTGAAAATTCTTGTAAAGAAACTGTCAAAAATTGAAGTTTTGAGACTATGCACAGTAGCATTGAAGTCGGGAAATTTTTGAGGATTAGCGAAGATGTTTTCACTCGATTCCCAGCGATAATTCCAACAAGATATTAGGGGAGAATTGTGGATGAGAGAGAGAAAAAAAAGCGAATTAGAAGAAAATCAAGATTAGAGAAGAAAAACGATAAAGAAGGATGATGGAGAAGGAAGAAGAAAGTAATTGGTAAATTTGCAACGAGATTATACGCCACAATGAGTTGGTGCCAATGGAAACCAGAGACGTCGAAGCGAAAGCTTTAGGTTGGTTGTTGGTAACCCATTTCTTTATTACAGTAAATGAATAGAAACATAAATATTAAATCCGACACCCTCCACAAAACATATGTAGATATGAATAGACTGAGCTAGATATGGAAAACCTTTAGATGGATAAACATAAGCTACCGTTGGATATATATGAAGATAGATTTGTACACCTCATAGATATGAACAACTCTCAGATAGATATAGATAGATATGAACAACTCTCAGATAGATATAGATAGATATGAACAACTCTCAGATAGATATAGATAGATATGAACAACTCTCAGATAGATATAGATAGATATGAACAACTCTCAGATAGATAGATAGATATGAACAACTCTCAGATAGATAGATAGATATGAACAACTCTCAGATAGATAGATAGATATGAACAACTCTCAGATAGATAGATAGATATGAACACGTATCCTAGGTATCCACTAAAAAATAACGTTTAAATAATAATTCATCACTTCTCTTGAAATTGCTTTGTTTACCTTAGGATTCGAAACTGATTAGATATGTATATTTCGAGAGTCTGAATTTGACACTATTCAACTTTGATCCCAGACGGACGTCGTAGCCGAGATAGTCTAAAGCACGTCGGATCTAACAGCGGTTTCCTCTGTCCAGCTGTAAACAGGTTCGATTCCTGTCAGAGAGCGCATATTTTTCTTTAATAAAACTTCTCGAATATCCAACCCGGTAGACGAAAATAAATCTACTGTTTATTAAATAAACGGCGCGTCTACTCAAATTTTTGTATTCACTAAGAAATAAAATAAGTTTAATAAATATCTAATATTCATAACATCATTTCATAAAAGGATAGATTTGTATACATATTGATTTATATATTTATATCAGTATACATTACAGAGAGATAGAAATAGTGATTACATATTAATCAACACTGTACGGTTCGTTAGAGTCAGTTTCACGTCTTAAGAGATCATCATATCAATCACACAAGGTGTGAAACTGTCACTATGCAGTGTTGATTTCTATGACCACACTGTTTACATCTACATGCACTCTATTCCCTATTCTTCCCCACCTTAAATATTAATAAAATCAAACATAAATATTATGTTTGAACAAAAGTTTCGAGAGTTTTTTTTTTTTGCGGGGGGTTGTTTTGTTTGGTTTTTGTTTTTTGGGGGTTTTTTTTTTCGTTGTTTTTGTTTTGTGTTTGTTGTTTTGTGTTTGTTGTTTTGTTTTTTGGTGTTTTGTTTTTGTTTTTTTTTTTTTTGTTTTTTTTGTTTTTTTTTTGTTTTTTGTTTTTTTTTTTTTTGTTTTTTTTTTTTTTTGTTGTTTTGTTTTTGTTGTTGTTTTGTTTTTTGTTGTTGTTTTGTTTTTTTGTTGTTGTTTTGTTTTTTTGTTGTTGTTTTTTTTTTTTTTTGTTGTTTTTTTGTTTTTGTTGTTTTTTTTTTTTTTTTGTTGTTTTTGTTTTTTGTTGTTTTTTTTTTTTGTTTTTGTTTTTTTTTTTTTCTTTTCGTTTTTTTTGTTGTTGTTTTTTTTGTTTTTTTTTTTGTTGTTGTTTTTTTGTTGTTGTTTTTTTGTTGTTGTTTTTTTGTTGTTGTTTTTTTGTTGTTGTTTTTTTGTTGTTATTTTCTTTTTGTTTTTGTGTTTTTGTTGTTTTCTTTTTGTTTTTGTGTTTTTGTGTTTTTGTTTTTTTTCAATAAGGCGGCATTTGACCATTTAATTCATTTAACACACGACTGAAACTTATACGTGGGGATTGTTAATTTAAAAAAAAAGTAAAACGGAAGAAATTCAGTAATTTGAAGCTCTTTTATTTCCGAAAAGTTAAATAAATGCAACACAAACAGCAAAAAATATATGTGCCGTTTATGGAGATGGTGCCATAGCTGAAAGTACCGTTAAGAAGTAGTTGGTTGGGTTCAGAAGTGGAAATTCTGATCTGTAAAACTGAGAATATTCCGTCAAACTTGCTGTCTGTGATAATGTCCAAATTGAAACGCCGTTTAAAAATAATCTAGGTTATACTACGCGGGTTATTAGCGTTGTGAATCACTGCGATCATATCTTGTAAAAACAAAGATGAAGACATTAATCCGACTGTAAATAAAAACAGTACTTTCGTGTCTCATTATTCGATGGGTATTGGTTGTGCATATTTTTTGCCCCAACACCAGTCTCATTCCGTCAAACTTGCTGTCTATGATGATGTCTAAATCGAAACACCGATTAAAAATAGCCTGCATAATGTAACAGATTATCAACATTGTGTATCACTGTTATCATATCTCGTAAAAACATTAGTCCAATTATAAATAAAAACAGTACTTACAAGTCTCGTTATTCGATGGGCATTGGTTGTGCATATTTTTGCCCAACACCTGTCTCAGCGCTTCGTACTGTTTTCTCATAAATGTATCAGTAGTGCTTTATTACATAACACTGTCTTTACAAGTAAATTTGATACTATTTGTTATGAAAGTAAAAGTTTATCTAAAACTAAACTTTAGTCAATAAGTAAGTTGAAATATAATTCTGGGATATATAGATTGATGCAGTATGAATTGTAAACCAAACACAAATCATTTGATGGAACTTCATATTTTATTTTTATTAACGTCAACTTTTTGACCCTCTGTGTAGCCTTTTAAATTAGATATGTATGAAAGCTTAGCAGTTCTTTATTCGTGAGTGTTTCTAACAGGATAAAAGGGTCTTCATTCGTGTCAACTTTAACGTACACGTGTGTCGGCTCCTAGGTGTGTATTTCTGACTATAAAAATAAAATCCTAAGTATGTTTCTGCGTCCTTATTTGTTGACACCCGTTTCACTTGATACGTTAATCATATATAAGTCCATACGCGAGAGCTTAGGTTTTACTACGTGTCAGGTCATAACTGATTCTGCTCGTTTAGCACGTGCGATCGACTCTTGTGAAATTACAGCTATCCTTTCGGAGGGAGGGGGGGAGGAACAGGGGAAGATGTATGAAAGCTTTTCAGAAATTATAGTATCGTTCAAACACAAGTACCTGGTCAATTACATATATTGAGGGCTTAATAAACTTGCTCGCAACGTGATAGCACGTGCTAAACCAGTTTCTTACACGCTTCGCTACTTGACGCAGTCATCAGGCAGGCTGATGACTTCGTGCACTAGCGAGTAAGAAACTGGTACTCGTGGCCGGTCAGGCGAACGCATGACTTTACTGGTTAAAGTTTTATATATATATATATATAAAGAAAAATCTATAACAAAGTGAAAAACATTTTTTCGCGCCACGTGTTTCGTCCTTTAAGACTTTATCGGACTAAAGTCATGTTTACGTTGATGTGTTTGTGCATGGAGAAGAGGCGGTGAAAATTTAAATTAAAAAAAAATTAAAATAGTTTAATAACTGTCTATATTTCTGAGATGGGGTATTGTAATTATTTACACTATTTACATTGTTCGGACTGTTGTCTTCGTCTTTGTTGCCATATTCACATTTCGAACTGAACCCTTTATTTCGTCCTCCGGGGTGGGTTGTTCTACTTCTACGTGTCATGCCTCTTCTGGATGTCTAAGTAGCAGTTATCTCCCTTTCACTCAACTCTCCAAGTTTTTGTTCACCTCAGCTGTCGCCAGGTATTGAACTTACAACTCTTTCAAAGTTTCGGGGGTGGGTCAGACCTTAGCGCCGGCCCTGGTTGTATGTGTTTTATAAACCTACATGCTTATGACAGTCCAGTTTCTACATTAGAGAAAATCAGGTTAACGACAATAATAATAATTGTCCAAAACGAATATAACAATTTTGATGGCTTATCAGAAAGTTCGGTTACTTTGATTACATCGTTCAGTGTAAAGACGCTAGTTAGATAAATGCTCATTGGTACTCAGCCTGTTGAGTCAGTTTTCCAAAAGGGTTCGTGCTAGCTACGTGCCTTCAATTACTACGTGATGTTCTGCAATGTTTATTTAGAACAAATCAGCCATCTTCACGGTATCTGAAAACTTTAAACAATTTGAATTCAGATTTTTCATGGATCTCAGTAAATCTCATCTCTGATGTCATTTTGTACTGAAATTATGGGATGGATGTAAGAATTTACGATTTCTTTCTTTCCTTACATCGAACTTTCGCTCTTTAAGGTTTCTTCTAACCATGCCAAAATGTTCAGTACCACTAAACTTGCATTTCAGATTATATTTGAGTAACCGCAGATAAAAGGGGGAAACCGTATATACAGGGTGTTCCAAAAGTCACGCGACAATTGGCAGAAAACCTACACTTGTGAAATAGCAATCAGGGAATATTTGCCTAACATATTCATCTATAATTCGACCAATAAATTTTCTTGATAAAATATAGTCACACACAGAAACCTGATTCCATTTGGTAAATAATTATAAAATTTACAAGGTTATCAATGGCAGTATGACTTTTGTTTTAGATAAACACATTTATATTTTCAGCAATGGCATTAGCCGAAAAAGCCACTTTATCCCATTAAATCATGAAATTAGGTATTAATCTGAGGTTAATCTGGCAATGAGTTAAAATTGTAGAAGAATCCGTCACGCTTGGTTTTAGTGAAATTTACGATATATGAATTTCAAAATCTGTTGTCGTTAGTGTACATAGTATCATACTAGGGTCCATAGCTAAATTTTGGTCTTGTTCATATTTGAGTCTATAAATAGGTATGTATTTTTCATTGTGTCCATGTAGCTACCGAATGTGAGACAAGGTAAGTTTAAAGTGAGTTTAACGGCAATATAGTGGAAAAATTGCTGAAGCTCCATCGGCACTTCGCCTTTTTGGGGACGCCTCAGATGCTGGATAATGACCCAGACCCTCTCCCGAAGGAGAGGTACTCCTTAAGGAATAGCTCTCTGGGGCTTCAGCTTCATATTAATTTCGAGTGTATAAATAGAGATTGGTCCGTTTTAAACTTCAGTCTATAGTTAAAGAGTGGTCATGTTCACACTTGAGTATCTAGTATCTTTTTTTTAAAAGAAGAAAAACAAAGATAAGTGACAAAGGATTGTTCATCTTCCCTTACCTTTTATCGTTCAATAACTAAGATCACGGTTCGAACAGCATTAAGATTAGCAACGCAACATGGCAGCTGGTAGCGATTCCTTTAGAAGGCGTTAAAGACAGTTTTAAAATTGTGAAGAGACCTTGGTATGATTAGAAGTCCTAGAGAGTGTGATTTAAAGAGAGCAAGGCGATATTAAACCAGTTAGGTTAATTTTCATTGATATTAAATACCGGGATATTTTCCAAACAGACGTCGTCAAACAAATGAATATTTTAGTACGAATTATGAGCACGTAACGATGTAAATATTAAAATGGCAAAACCCACATCGCTTAGTCTCTTAAATTCGGTCATAGTTTTTGATAATCTACAATGTTTATTGGTATTTGCTTTTAATGATATTTTATCATCAACCGTTTGCTTTATCTCTGTTAGACATTCTGTCCGAATCGGAAGTGTTTCTTTTCCAACTCATGTACGTTAGTCAACGTTTAATGTTTCGCCTGAATCTCTCGAAGCTTGGGGGGGGTGAACTCTCAGCTGATCGAAATTTACATTTGTTTCGTAAGTTGAGCGTCTCTGTATCAATAAATATATCTACTTTGAGTGACATATAACGGATCTAGCATGAAAAAAAAAAAGAAGTCCGGTCCGCAAAGGTCAAATCTATCAGACGATAAGTGGTAGGAATAATCAATTCGTTTCAGTTGTTCACTGTCTTTAAACTGATAAAGGTAATGAGTTATGTTTAGATGAAACTGGATAAAGGACACGAGGTGGGCCCGTCAACTGTGGTTCAGCTGACATTCGATTTCAAAACGTATCAGGTGAGATAATTTCGTTTCGCTATTGAATTTCAGATTTTTAAAAAAAGAAAAAAAAAAAAAACCATACGTGACAAAGGATTGCCCGTCTTCCCTTACTTTCACAAAGCCTTATTTTCGGCAAAGATTTTTTTTAATACCACGTCCTTTCAGGGTGTGGGCGATCGTGGCCCGCCATAGACGACATTCATTTTAATCTGCGTGCAATGATTTCTCGGAAAAGACAGTGGCGGTGTTTCCCGTTGCCTTCACCATGGTTTGGAGTTCAGAGTTACCCTTCTTGTTACCACTAAAGAATCCAGTCTACGCTTATTTTTTAACCTATATCTTGGGCAAATGGATTTCTTCATTTTCAAGGGTATTTGCGTAAAAGTGAACACAACAGGCCAGGCTGAAATTTGAATTCAACTCACAGATTCAACATTACTTACTTGAACTTGTGGCATTGACCCGGTCGATTGAGCTCCGTCAAACGAACCCGTCTCATTCGAATGATAGCTGCCCAAGCGTGGCAGACGCCGTATTCATTCGGGTGTGTAAATTCACAGTATGAGTTTTCAGAGGGAATCTGGATACAAAAGCATTCCCCAACCGCATGTATACATACTTTAAGATAGTGCAATCTGGTTTCAATTCAGTTTCTTTCTCGACTGGTTGCCACCTAAGGCTATTTTACCCATAGCTGGGTCCTGGGTATGACTATAAACTATGTCCAACAGCAAGGCCTCTGATCAGATTTTGAGCGTGGAATCACCTTTTAATTGCTGATGTTCTCAGGTCCACCTTGACCCGGGGTGATATCACCTGTTAGGGTCTTATTACCAGCGATACATTTTCGGAGGAAAAATATTACCAGATAAAGATTTTCGAAGAATAAAATATTACCAGCAGTACATTTTTTCAAGGAAGATATTACCGCCAATAAAAATTGTCAGCATTAAATAACCCATTGTGGTTGAAATGCCGTAAAACAAAACAAACCCATAGCTGGGGCGAGAAGAGGTGGATTTATACCTTTCCAAAGGTATTATCACGTAAGTGTCTGGAATTCGAACTCAGCACTTCGATTCCTCGATCCGAGCTGCTAACCATTACTCCACCGTGTGTCTATAAGCTCTACGCTACCCGCATATTATTCGATAAGGATACTGTAGCTATTTTATTGCATTGATAATTTATGGCCATTTAAAAATAACTATAATGTTTCTCTAGAATACCACAACAAAATAGGTTCTTCCTGGGGATACGATTCTACAGAAGAGTACTGTGGATATCATAGACTGGATACGTGAGCAACGAGGAAGTTTTAAAATGGAAACAAAGCGAACAGTTGTACATAGAATCAAAGAGAACTGAAATTTCTAGAACATGATAGGACAGAGTTTAGAGAATTTGACATTCTCAGAGTATATTAATAGCAAGAGGGGCAGCAGCGAATGACCTACCTAACAAGCCCGTCCTGGGTATGATGATAAACTACATCCGCGTCCTGGATTACACGATAAACTACGTCCAACAGCAAGGCCTCTGAACTTTTAAAAAAATGCCAGTAATACAAACAGCTATACATTCAAAAATGTGAGTAATTGAAAAATGGTTCAAATATGTATACATACACACCTTTTTTTTTTTTTTTTTTTTTTTTACCAAACTATCACTATGAATCTGTTTTTAAAAAATTTTGGCCACTGAGGTTGATATGCCATAAAACAAAACAACCAACTAACCTACCTAACAAGCATGTGTAAATGTTCGACAGAACAGGGTCTAGGAGGAATAACAAAAAGACAAAGCTTACTCAAAGCGACAAAAGACAGGAAGATGTGAAGAGCCATAATCGCTCATATCCTGAAGGGACACTGCACATAGAAGAATATCGGTGACAGCGGAGGTGGTATCATTTTAAAAAGGTACGAGGAACTCTATCATTCTGCTGCCATTCCTGTGTATGACGATAAACTACATCCAGCAGCAAGGCCTTTGATCAAGACATTGAAGGTTTTAACGAACGTGGAACCACCTCCTAATGGCTGTCGTTCCCAGGTCCACCCTGACCCGGAGTTGTAGCATCTATTATGGCCCCAGCTATAGGCAAATAGTGAGCCCCCACCAAACAAAAACAAAACACTATGAAAGTATAAGAATGCATATTTATAGTAAAATTATCAACAATGCATTTATATGTAGTTGAAGTCCTAAAATTGCGTTTAAATTACTTAGATTTCGGCATTAAATGACCCATAGAGGTTAATATACCGCTAAATAAAATCAACCTGTTATATAGGAATAAAGTGTCGCTGCCGACACTGGGTTTTGAACATAGATCTCCAGTGAGCAAACACAGGTGATCCTATATTGAAAAAGTAGATCACGTGATCTAAAAGAAAGGTATATATGGGAATTAGTGTGGCGTCTAAATGATCACCATTTCTATTCTATCCTCTATTACTATTCGGATCACTATTCACTATACTATTTCTCTATAGTGATCGCTATACAGATTACTATTAGGTGGGTTCTTTTTGAGCGAGTATTATCGAGCAAGTTGTTCGAAGGCGTCTGACACCAGTATTGTTCAACGCCGTTACTATAGTGGTATCGGCGATTACAAAGTCTCTACTACATCAAGCATTACGAAAGAGACAAAGAGTATTCGTTGACATCACAAAACAACCAACATGAAATAATTCTTTCATGATACTAATCAATATAATATCCTACAATTTCTTCAAGAAACCAAACTGTATTCCGAAATATAACTCCCAAAAAATACAACACAAAACACACCTACCGTCTTTAGTAGGTACCTCCACGAAATCGCTAAAAAAAAGAGCATAGCTTGATGAAAAAGACTCCAACCTTGCCGAAATCGAAATTTTATCGTCAAAATGCTTAAGAGAAAAGACCACAGTTTTTTTTTTGGGGGGGGGGTATGACACATTAATTTGGAAAATCTTGCAAAAATAAAAAATAACTGTCGGATGTTAATGAAACTTTCAGGAACTATTCACAGATGATCGAAATTATTATAAATATTTTTTTTTTTTTTATTAAAGTCATGGCAGAAATATTTTTTCATATTACTCCCCACCATAAGTAATTTTATGAGAACGCTAGAAATTCGATCGCATCGGGTTTAGTTATTACAATAGTTAAAAGCACAAGGCTTTGAGGAATGCAAATCATGTTTTTTTTTGTTTTTGTTTTTTTTTTATTGGACCCCCCCCACCTGAAAATCAGCTCTGATTTGTAACATACAAAACTCAATAAAACAAAGATATTATTTAATTTCAAATGCTTTTATTTGCTTTTAGTTGTTTTATGAATATGGACAATATTTTCTGAAAGCAAAAAAATTTTTCGATGAAAAATGAATATGTAATTTTTAATTTGTTATTTCTGAATTATAATAGATTTTTACATTTAAGTTCTTAAAATATTATAAAATTAGTTAAAAGCCGCGTCGGGTTTCCTAAGTCACCTTATGAGATAGATCTTTTTTTTTTAGCGCTGTAAATTGTATCATTTTGACTAATCAGAAGATCCGCAGTAATTAAGAAATGCAACCAAAATAGAATTAAGTTGCGTTATTTGAGTTAAGCATTGTTCTCTGCTGTTAAGGCCTTTACTTTTGCGAAACACGTGTGAAGAAGTTAATTTGATTTTTCAATTTCAACTGCGAAGGGTACCTACAAGTATCAGTATCATCTTATTAAATTTATATGATCTTATTTTTATATTAATCTCAGTTATGACATTTTTCCATAAATGAAATATCAAAATTAATAAAAATGAATGGAAATACAAATGACACGGTCAAATGTAATAAATGTACATAAAATTATAGTATTTTATGTACACTTTTGATAAACTTTCATAAGAAAGGTACCTATAAATTAGATACCTTTCTTAGGAAATATGAAATTTAATCTCACTCTTAACAGTCTTATTTTAATTTCTTTATAATATATTTTCCATAAAGCATCGTAAAGGTGAAAGCTAAGTACAAAAAAAATTGGAGCGCTGAAAGTTTTCCTCAAAAATAACGAGGGAAATAATTTTTTTACTTAAATGTAAATTATTTCACTTTTCTCCTTCCGTAGAAGAAATTATCCTCACGGAATCCGTCAATATGTCATTCATTACCTGTCAAGTGACGCGAAAGTTTATGACCTGCTTTGTTTTATTTTCAAATTACATCTTTTCAGCGCAGAAGCTAAGTTAAGCTTGGTTCAAAATATTTTAAATAAACATTATAATTTCTGATTTTCTTAAAATAAGTTTTGAAAAAATGATAATTGATATTTAAAAGAATTTCAAAGTGAGATTTCCAGTTTTTTATAATATTGAAAAAAAAATGATCAATTTTTCTGACTCAAAAAAAAACGAAAATTTCGGACATGCTAGGAACGATTAAAAAATGTAAAAAAAATACCCCCAAAATACTTTGATCTTTCCTCTTAATAATAACATAAATATTTAGACGATAAAATTTTGTTTTCGTCAAGTTTGGCGTCTTTTTCATCATGCTATGCTCTTTTTTTAGAGACCTCGTGGAGGTACCTAGCCTTTAGAAATTATGTCCATACAAATGTATATGCACAATAGCTGACTATCATCTACCATGTATTAAGTTGTGACAGCAGAATAATATAGAACATATTTGTATTAGTGCAAAGCTCCTAAGAAAATTAAATTTCGGCATTAAATGAACCATATGCCGTTAAACAAATCAATTGTTCTGTTGCGATTGGAACAGATTTTCGTTTGGATTTATCGGATTATGTTTTGCTGCGCTTTTATCCCCTTTTTTCCATTGTAAATTTCCCAGTTATTTAAAATCCATCAGGTCTGATTTAACTCATTCGCAAATTAGGTCTTCTTTACTCGCGTAATTCAAGAACCTTTTCTTATAGTCGTGTAATTCTACGATAAGAGCCGCCTTATTGATAAGCATCAGTTTAACAGCACTCCAAACGATACCGGATGTAGATAAACTCTGACGCCATCTTGAATCGTCTGTCGGATTAACTCGGTACAGGTTTATTTTATTCTTGGACTCTGGAACTGAAAAAAAATCTGAAATTTAATCTCCGACTGGAATACGAGAAAAGAAAATTTAATAAATTTATCTCTGATGGCAATGCTTTGTGATTTAGTCACGAGTTAAAGACCCAATTTCTTTCGTTACAAGACAATTGTCTTCCGTATCTATCTGGTTTCACCTTCCCACTATTCCAACGTTTTAATTTCAATGGACACGTTTGACACATGCGGCAATTTGTTGAAGGAACCGGACAATGTTTCACATTTAACCCCCATGCCTACTACTTATCAAGCATTTTCAGGTTATTTAAAGCCAGAAAATGTCTTTAGATTGTAAGATTTTATTTAGATAATAGGTTTAGCGATACAACTCTTACTAATTAACCCATAGCTGGGGGAAGAAGAGGTGGATTCATAACTTTCCAGCGTAAGTGAATATAATTAACCCAACTGTAATTGAAACACTCCGTTCCTCGCCAATCATGTTCATTTTAGTATTTTTGATACGTTATCATTTGAATCGTATTTTAGTAGTAATAGTAGGAGGAGGAGGAGGTATAGTCCGTAAAAGCGAAAGCAGTCAAGAAAAAAAATTTTTTTTTTTTTTTTTAAATAGCAGTGGGTATGAACAGAGGTTCACGAAGAATTCTGTAAATGACTCCCTCCCACATTAGAAAAATAGTTTAGTCACAAAATACAGCTGACCTTGAAACAAAATAAAAAAAACATAGATATGTTTGAAGATGCAAATGGAAAATAAAAATCTGAGACACGCTGTCGCTGTATCTCCAATGAACGCCACTAGAACGAGCTAGAACTCAAGAATAAAATCAATGGCTAGAAGGCCCTTTCTAAACTAGAACTGTTACATTGCGAAACAGACTCTCAAGCTAATGCATATCCGATCATTACGATCTTAACGGTTGACCCTAGACTTGAAGAGGTTATCTTTTCTACATAGACATATAATATGCACCTTTTATTCCCAATGTTGTAGGCTTTCACAATAACCTTCATTCTAATAACACTCAATATTAAAAAAAGTACGATTGGTCGGGTAAACAAACTGTTATAATTTTTTTTTAAATTGATATGCACTCTATAAATGTGTTAATAAATATCGTATTTATATTAAATCTCTAAACTATTTGTAAAAAATTTAAATTGATAGCAAGCATCATATTAATTTCTTCGGGCTTTTTTTCAGTCATCTAAATTACTATCAAGCATTAAAATCTATTCTTTACATAAATTGCTAAAACCCAAAAATTAAAATCTATTCTTTACATAAATTGCTAAAACCTCTTTCTCTTTACTTCCCTCTCCCTCTTTTTCTTTTCTCTCTTCTCCCCTCCCCCCCCTCCCATTTCAATATATCACTTCCGTTAAGTTAACCGTCTAAATAGGTCATGGTCTGGTCACTCCCCCTCCCCCAGTACAAAGTATGCTTGAGAGAGATATGAAATTAATCCCTCCCTATACTCTACCATGTCTCTTTAACTATTTCATTGTTGGAAGTGTTACCTGATGATCCGGAATCCTTTAAAAAGGATTTTGGTGAAATAAATTATTGTAATGGTACCTTAAAGTGGTCTGTTTTTCATTAAATATTAGCTCTGTTCTTCACATTGAGTTCTCAGGATTTCATCCTCCTTGGATTTACCAATTCGGTTTACCAAGTTCTTCATAACTTATATATATTAGATAGATAGGAGGATTTGAAATAATCATAATTAAGTAATTCCCCGAGTCTAGAAACCTCATCAGAATGCAGAAAGCACTGGGCGGTCGTTTCGTCCTCTATTTGGAACTCATCATTGTGCATCCACTACTGAGAATTGAAACCCGTTGTTGTAAAAGAAACATACGTATTAAAACTTTTATCAGAGATGCAATCACCTAAAGGACATTTAAATTGATATACGATGTTGGTCTTTTGTAAGACGCTAGTTGAAGGAGAAGAGTTTTTATGCATGACTAGGTTGGTTGTATTAAATTTGGTATATGTAATAATTAATCTTATTTTTTACTAGGGTTAATAGGGGGAATATATTAGTGATTATGAGTCTTTTAAATATTTTCGCCTCCTGATTATAGTTGTAATACATTTGATTACTGTATAGTAGTTTGATATACTAAGAATTATTTGATGAGTTATTGTGTTCATATTCCTAATGGCTCTTCTAATTTGTTCATCAACGATGTAATCAGGAAAGTCATTATTAATGAAGGTTTGCTTTAACATTTTTTTAACTCTGTATAAAAATCTTTCTTGTTGAAGTGCTTGCTTTTGCACGGTTAATAAGTTTCATATAATAGCTATTTTGTAATAGGACATTTTTATAGTTGAGAGTGCACGTGTTTATGCTAATTGTGTTTATATATATATATATATATATATATATATATATATAAATTATACTCGTCCAGAAAACCTTGGGTACTTTGATATGTAAATAAACAGACCAAGACCCAAGGGGGAAAAAAAGGTACAAAAAAGAAAGAACAGAGAACGTGTACATCAGCCAAAGACAATCGTCTAGCATCCAAGTTCAAAGTCCAAAGAAAAAAAACCCGATACGAGTAAGCAAAATAACTAAGTCAAGTGCTCAATACTTTAGGTTTAATTATATATATATATATATATATATATATATATATATATATATATATATATATGAAGAACTTGATAGACTATGAAAAAAGAGAAGAGTACTCGTTAACACTGATGGTTGCTTAGATACGGCTATCAAAGAACTTTATAAGGCAGGATAACGAAAAATAAGAACCGATAAAATATAACGTCTGCACGAAAACAAAGGAAAGGAATTACAAATGACGTGGTTGGAAAGAGGACATTTGAAAAGAGAAACTAAATGGTTTTTATGTCGGCCCATCTAGAGCGATTGTGTTAGAACGACATTAAGCCTAAAGTAAAATACAGACACAGTGAATGTAAATATAACGGAGATAACTCGTCATTCATTTAATTCAATGTTGTAGAATTTTAGCTTTAGTTTATATAGTAAGGGTGATTCATTAGGTACTGGCCATGAAAACCAGTGATGTATTCGCGTACGAGAATGTCGAATCGAGAATAAAAAGGAAAAAATTATCTGAGAATTTGAATTTCAACTAAACTCACAATCCAGCCTCTATCTTGTTATCGTAAAGAATATTTGTCAGATAATTCATCTCACTAACCCAACAGACCAAAGAATAAAACTGGAAAAAAGGGAAATGTGAGATAAATGTATGGAATTTGCGAGAAAACGACAAAAAATGGTGACAGTGATTCCTATCATAGTTAATTTCTCTGTTCTTATGTCTATCAGTTTTTTTTTGTTTTGTTGTTGTTTCTCCCTCTCCCCTACATCTATCTCATACACACACACACATATATATATATATATATATATATGCAAACAGAGTGCGATGGATAAGTTGTCTAAATCACGTGAAAATAACCCTAACATCTCATTTTAACAGTTAATTCCCTAAATTAACCAAAAATATCTTCAAATCCTAAAGAGTAAATTTATTCAATAAAATTGTCATTGGCTTCAACTACGGCCTCCAGATGACTTCAGAATCTCCTGCATCTCTTCTTGACGGGCTCTTTGTTCATGTTAGTGAATGCTACCATAATCCTTACCTTACTTCATCTTTGGTGTTACAAGGACTTTTGTTAGTCTCTCGCTCAACTTCTCCCCACACATAATAATCAAGGGGGTGCAGTCTGGGGAGTTTGATGGTCAGATGAAAGGGGATAATGTGGTCTCAGAAAATTGTCTGACAGCCATGACCGTGCTCTCCTTCTTGTGTGGCATGGTGCTTAATCTTGTTGCCATACATAGTGTCTTACAGCAGCCACCTTCTTAACCCAGGGCAGCACTACCTCCTCAAGGCACTTAATGTAGGCCTACGTATTGAGTCTGAGACCCTCATCAACAAATTCGGAACTCAGAATGATGAGTGAGTTTTCCGATCTGTCGCACCTTCGTAATCACCATTGGATTCGTTCAGCTCATTCCGAATCCTTTGCACTGTACTCAGATTTACACACAAACACTGTGAAATGTTCGTATTGGAGTTTCCGGCGCAAATGTCAAGAAATATAGTATGCCGTTTCCAAATGTCTGGCAGAGTGAATTGCGTCATGTTGCTCTTTTTTCTCAAAGACGGTGCTTAACTGACACTACTGTGTAGACGAGAAAATCAAAAACAAGCATGATATAAAAAAAATATAGTATGGCAACAGTTTATCCATCGCGCTCTGTTTTCTATCCTTTATTTTTATGCAGTGTAACCCGGATATAAGAGAGTTGTCGAGACCGGAGAAGTCGTCTCTTATATCAGGGTTTGAGGTATTTTATATACATTAACACAGGCTCTAATTTGGGACCAGAGAAAATCTCTCTTATATCCGGGTATATATATATATATATATATATATATATATATATTTTCTGTCTCAAATACAGGGTGTCCATAAAGTTCGTGTGCACTTTAAGTTTTAAATATTTTTGAAGTGCACATGAACTTTATGGACACCATATATATATATATATATATATATATATATATATATATAATCCGTTTCTGTCTTTCTTTCCATTTCTGATTTAATCTTATTTTCCTGTTTCTTTTTGTTTTTACCTTCCGATTTTCCTCCGTCTTGCCAACATTTTCTTAGTAGCTGTTTATGATCTAAGTTGGATTTAATAAACAAATACGCCCAAACCTTCATTCATTGAAGTGATTACACATAGTGACACACCAACTACTAAAATCGTATATTGAAAGAAATCTGATAACAATGTCTCCATCTTTATTTTATTAAACAAATACGTGAAGACTTTTTATATATTGACTCGGCAAATACAAAAGCATATGCAAGGGGGGAAAAAGCAAATACCTACATTTTCATATTATATTTAACACAAAATATCTAGATATGAACTGAGGTAGACAAATGTTAAAATAACTTGTCTTTTCAGGACGTAGTCGATCATGGCTCTGTACAGCTTCCTTTTTTCTTATTATGCATAAACTTTCATGTATTTATTTTTGAAAGGTAATGGTTTCCCGTTGTCCTTCCACGGTTAGGAATTCATTTTTCTTCTCTTAGACTGGCAGCCACCCAAGGCTAGAAAAACCTGCCTATCCTGATATTTAACCAATAGCTGGGAGAATATATGAATTCATGCCTTTCACAAGCTCGTTTGTGCAAAGATGAATTCAACAGACAAGGCCTGAATTTGAACCCGGACTTCCGATTCCATATTATGTGGCGATAACCGGTACGCTACAATATATGCATTCAAACCATTGATAATTAAATAGCTGCTGTTCTAAAGGTTTTCCAAAGGTTTTTCCATTGATGACACGCCTTTTATATTACTTGTGATATAACAAGCAGAATTTTTTTTTTTTTTTAAACAAATGCTTCAAAATATTTTTGCACTCCAATGATTATGGCTAAGCTCGGTTGGATGATTTTTCATGAGCTATCGACCCTTTTGTGTTATTTTGTATAGGTTACGCATTGAAGTTCAAACTCATTACTCAGTATTCGTCCATGCCTTGAATATTGTTGCCACATATGGTCCGGTACTGTGTTTCTAGAGATTCCTGATAAAGTCCAAAGAAGAATCTGGTGTCTTGGCTTCAATTACTTTCTCCCCGCCGGCCCCCCTCTGCCTTTTCTATAAATACTTTCATGGTAATTGTTCGGATGAACCCTCTGCTATGCTACCTAGATTTTATTAATGGAAACGCAGTATTAGATTGGCGGCAAGGTTTCATCAATTTACAGTTGAATTGGCTAAATATAAACGTAAGTTCCATGCTAACAGTTTCTTTTCTCTGACTTGCTTTCCAGTAAATTTGATCTTCAAAAATGTGAATGCAAAATATTTATTGTCTTCTTGATTACTCTTCTATTGTTTTCGCTCCTTAATAACGTTTCACTTTGTTCTTATTTTTTCACACTCAGTAACTCCTTGTCGTAGTGGCTTTACTGCCTTGATTGAGGGTGAAATGGTTAAAAAAAAAAATAACCTATCAGACTAACCTCGTTTCATGCCGAACTCATTAGTGATTTTATAATACAACAAATTTACCCAATAAAGCGCCGGATTTAAACTGCTGTTCTATTCAAAGTTTGTAACTGAACAGGATGTGTGTCTTTATTCGCCATTTTGTTTTAGACAGAAAATGGAGAGAGCTATTTAAATGTTTTTTGTTTTTTTTGTTTTTTTTTGTTTTTTGTTTGTTTTTTGTTTGTTTTTTTGTTTTTTTGTTTGTTTTTTGTTTGTTTGTTAATCTGAAATTAGTTTTAACATTTTTTTTTATTTACTATATTTCCCAAGACTATTCAAGGTAGATAGTTGCTAAATGAGGTTGTTGTAAAGACATATAAGGAAGGAGCAAGAGGGGCATTATGTAGTGGTTGGCTCTAGATTTGATATCGTAGTTGTCTAGAGTCTGTTCTACAAGTAACAGTTGTGGTAAAGAAACTGGCTTAGGTAAACTGCCTTGTCTGGCCCTGATTTAATATTTTGTAACGAAAATCAAACAAAGGTATTGTCAATGGTCGGGAAATATCGTTTTCTTTACTAGTAAAATGGATTTACATATTTAAGTTCCCCCCCCCCTCTGTTGCCTTCTTTACTCTTTTGTCTTTTATTTCCCATTCTGGCGTCTTTCTTTCACTTCCCCGACGCCTTGTTTTCTCGTAATTTTTCTCCAAATTCTTTTCGGTCGTTCTGCACTTTCTTTCCTTCAAAACTTTTTTTTTTTTCACTTGAAGCCATTTTCCCGCCATCGAGATAACAGTGCCTAGTCTAGCCTCACCCAGCCGTGCTGCACCACACCCGTCCCAGATAAGACATGGCGGCAGACGCGAGTGCCCATCAAATTCGCCTTTATACCATACTGTGAAGAGCAGGAGGCTGGCTGGCTGGATGATGGAGCGTTTCCGCCCGTCACGTGCCTAACAATTTTTATAGCAGTTCGAGAAACATTTGATGTTTATCTACATATATAAGATGGCTGACAGACAAGAATTGTTTTGTAACTTTTTCAATTATTCTTTCTTGTTTTCTTACTTCCGGAAGGCGTTTGTTGGGTAGCAATTGTAGGATTCGTTCATAATCGAGCACTTTCAGCGGGTCGACCAGCCATTTTCAACATCAGATTATCTTGTTAATATTATTGTTAAATTACAATATGCGACTAGACTATTTTTTGCATTAACTTTCCTGGCTTCACCTTGTTCATGACCCAAACATGCTTACTCTATTTCTTTGCACTTAAAGAATGCTTCCATTACTATCATACCTGTCATTCACCATTTTATTTATGAGCACCTAACCTATCTCGCAATGATCTGCACGATGTTTACGTTAAATGAAAAAATGCTGAAAAGTTCTCGAACCAACAGACATCCTAAAAACAGATGTTTGGTCATTGACATACTGATTTTGGAATGTTGATCGAGTCGATAATCTTTTATTATTCCCTCGTAATTATATTTGAAAATCTTAATTCCTTTTATAATTAGAAGAAAAACGTTTCTCTGTTATGTCTAGAGATATACTTGCCTACTAATGTTGTGGGGACGAGACTCAATCGGAACAGCAGAGAAGAAATTCTTACTTTTAAACGGAGTCTACTGCTTCATTCATTCCATTATGATTTGAAACTGATGTAATGGAATAACCAGTCACCCCCCCCCATGAATTGATTACACTATAGGCAGTAAGTACCTATAAAGTCAACCGTCTACGAGAAACTCTGGGAGAGGAGTGAAGAGTGAGACGACGCAAACACGTCCGACCTTCTAATTACTGGCACTCACTACTAGATTGACTTGTGTGTATAACTGTATCGTATTTCATATTGTACTTGTTGTGTACAATAAACCTTTCTTCTATTATCCACCTGGTGTTAAGTATTTATTCCCTTAGCACGGAATATAACACAAACTTAACCAGAGATAAGTACTG